>JAUZST010011762.1:0-11757 GCA_034779995.1 Parotocinclus haroldoi
TGAGCTTAAATCCTGCTTCGCCATCCCGCCAAAAAACAACAGCAAACAAAAAGAGAAAGAAGCCTGAAGTATGAAATCCAGCCAATCACAACACACAAGGCGGGAAGTATCAGCAAATCGTAGCTTAGGAGGCGGGCCGTGCCGTAATACGGGTGTGGAAAAGAGGAAACCACATTGGAGGGAGATTTGATTCAGAGGCTCTTCAGTACCTTGCAGGTTTGGTTTGTATAACAGGGGAAGTGGAATGGAGGAGGATCAAGACATCCAGACCACACCGAATGGGTTCTACTGCAAATTATGCGATGTTAAAATACCAAATCGTGAGTTTTTTCTTCAAGGGGCAAGCGATATGCACGTACGCACCTGTATTAAGAACGGTAACGCGATTAAGCTAAGCTAATGCGCTCGAGCGCAGAGGTTTCATTAGAAGTGGACTCAATAAAAGCGTGAATGTGCTTTTTAAATACGTATTTTTTTTCCAACCTGTTAATAAAACATTCTGACTGTTGTTAATGTTCATTTTTACTAGGTAGTTATATTAGTTCAGTTTTAGGTTTATATAAGTTACTTATATAAGTAACAGTTACGCTATAGGTCTCGTGAGACGCTGCTTCAGGATTTATATGTTGTACATTTTTGCTATTTTATACGTTAATTTAAAAGTAATATAAAATAATAGAACTCCCCATAAACTTTAGCCATGTAAGATAATGTTGTAAAGGTATCGCATTTTTTTAATTGTCGGGAATGCTGACCATTCAAAAAGTGTTAAAAATATATAGGGGGGGTAAAAAAAAAAAAAGTTCCACCACAGGACGTGTAACTTCACCGTCCAAACGTTCGCATTGCAAGCTCCAGAACTGCATACAGAAATTATGTTTTAGTTTAATGGTCCTCTAAAATGTCAGACTAAATATTAGTATTTTGCATTTTGCGCTCGAAACAGAGCCGAGTCTGGATGACCACATGAAGGGGAAGAAGCACCAGCATCTGTGCAGACTGCGCACGAAGAGGAAGGCTCAGGAGCAGAGCAGCGTGTACGTCAGCGGCTTTAAACCGGCTACGTCCATCACTGCGTTGACCGAGTACTTCCAGCAGTTTGGACCGGTGGCCGAGGTCATCATGGACAAAGACAGGGTCTGTAACTGTTTCAGAGAACAAGCTGGATTCAATCAGTAGCGATAAAGAAGCAGAAGGCCCAGATGCACAACTGTACAAGAGCAGAATTTGTAGGAGGTGTGAACAGTGCCGCCCCACAGTAGAGCCGGGCGCATTCAGGCTGAGTTACAGCAGGTGTGGGTTCAGATGCTTTGAAGACGTAAACAGAGACCAACCTTGTGTGTGTCTGTGTGTGTTCGTGTTCCCCTGCAGGGCCTGTACGCCATAGTGGAGTTCATAGAGCCGGCGAGTACGGAGATGGCTTTGGCTCAGCTGCAGCACCGCCTGGACGGACTGAAGCTCCGTGTGAAACCGAGAGAGAAGAAAGAATTCCAGCTGGCCAGCAAGAACAGACAGGACTCGACCAAAGCTCACATCAGCCTGGAGAAGCTCAACTACCAGCTCTGCCAAACGGCGTCTGTAAGAGGGAGCGTCCCAAAAGCGTGAGAGAGGAACCTCTGAAGCCTCGGCTCGTCTCTTAACAGTGACCGTGTGTGTGTGTGTTTTATAAGGTTAACGAGCAGATGCAGAAGGTGATGGAGATTTTCCAGCTGAGTGAAAACGACACCAAGGCCAGGCTGCTTCTCGTCGAACTCCTGCAGGAGGTCTTCACCGAGTTCCTGCCAGGTCAGAAAGCCGGAACATGCTGCGATGAGTCGCTTTGTCTCTGTGCTCGTAATGCCTCATCCGTAAAAGCGCTTGCTTATTTTTCGGCTCAGATTGTCGGATCGTACCGTTCGGCTCGTCCGTGAACACGTTTGGTGTTCGTTCCTGTGACCTCGATCTGGATTTGGACCTGGAGAACACCAAAGCCTTTCAGAACCGCAGCAGGAGGACCGAGCAGGTCAGCATGGAGCCGTCCCAAATGAACTACACTGCTCACACAAATTGGGGGGCGGGGGATTATTTAATTAGGGGACATTGCATTTTACGTACACCTAACGCACTGAGGGGTCACATCTCTGTTGAATCAACTCTCATTTCTAGACGGGTGAAAATCAGTCGGGGGACGGCCAGCTTGAAGAGTCCATCCTGTCCGACGTAGACCTGGCCACCGCCGGGCCGGCCGAGCTGCTGGAGCTGCTGGCAGCCATTTTACGGAAGTGTGTTCCTGGGGTGCACAAGGTCCAGGCGGTGAGCACGGCCCGACTGCCGGTGCTCAAGTTCAGCCATCGCCAGCTTAACCTTCAGGGAGACATCACCATCAACAACAGGTGCAAATCAAAAAATATAACAAAAATGGCTCTAAAGCTACTGGGGTTTTAAATGGGGTCATTTAAATCTGGTTATGAGACGCCCTAGCAGGATTTTGATGCAAAACAAGGAGGATTTTAGTGCACAAATGCTGGTATTATTAAAAAAAAAAACCTTAATCCCTTGTTAAAGTGGACCATCTATGATACTGTGACTGTGTCTCTCCATGTTCATGCACGTTTCGACGTTATTCATTCTTATATGAGTGTAGTTTTACACTCTTTATTCGATTATACCTTTTATAATGTTGCCAGGTCTCTAAAGGGTCGGTCCACATATTAGATAAAGTACTATGTTTTTCGTCGTGTTCGCTCTGTCTGTATTTGTTTGGCTTCCGTTTCATTGAACTTTTACTTCCCAAGCCGGTTGCTCCCAAGCTTTCTTTTGTTGTAACATTTGGGGAGTTTTTCCTTTCCGCTGTCACCCTAAGCTTGCTCTGTTTAGCGTTTGGGCTTAAAAAGCTGCATTGAGACATTGCTCCACAGTAAAAAGGGCACTATGGAAATACATTTTGATATATCATATATTTCCGTATGAATGTGACAGCAACCCTGGCTGGAAATCAGTCAGAACTCAAACTGGGACTGGGCCAGCCTTGTAGACTTAGTCTATTGTGTGTGTGTGTGTGTGTTCGTATACACTTTTTCACCATGTTTTGTTGTGTTTGGTAGGTTGGCGGTGAGAAACACAAGGTTCCTGCAGCTGGTCTCAGGGCTGGACTCCAGAGTCCGTCCTCTGGTTTACACCGTGAGATTCTGGGCTAAGCAGAAGCAGATCGCAGGTACAGCCAAACCTTTTGGTTCTGTGTTTTAAAAATAAACTCGGAGCCAAGAAACCCGGAACCAGAATAACACTGAAACTTGATTCACTTGGTGAGACTGAGGGCAGATACACAGTGTGTGCGCCGCTCACAAAAACGAGGGCGTATTCAAAATGAAAATGAAGCGATTGAAAAAGGGGGAAAAAAAATCTTCCATTAAACAAGGTGATCATCAAAGCAAATGTCAAAGAAAAGTCAAAGCAAGTTGATTGATTTTTGCCAACGAGGTGCAAAATCAGTTATGGTGATTTAGTAACAAGTGATTAGATTCATTTGGGGGGTGGGTTTCAACGGAAGCATGTCAAACTGGACCAGAGTCACTCAAATAATCTACAGAATATAGTTTAATTGTGATTTATTGTGATTGATGGGCGACGTATGAGCATAGGAGCAGTATTCCAGGGCGTGACCCGATGTAGAGCCCGATCTTATCCATAAGGGGGAGCTGCTAGATCTGTCAGCAAATCGGTGTTGCCCCGTGTTCCTATGTGTAATTTTAGTGGAGTTGACGCCTGTGCTTTAGTTACCTGTGCGGAGAAGTGACATAGTTGCACATAACTATGACACTGGATGCACTTCGGGTGAAACATGACTCGGCGGCTGTCATGTTAGTGCAAAAGTTTAGACACCAGTTTTATTAGAAAAGTCAGATTTATCACGATCAGGTAACGGATGTCTCTCTGTCCTGTAGGGAACCCATCCGGAGGCGGCCCGTTTCTGAATAACTACGCGCTGACTCTGCTGGTCTTTTTTTACCTGCAGAATGTGAATCCGCCTGTACTGCCCTCGGTGGAGCAGCTCAAGAACAGGGCGTGTACGTACACCTGGAAGACTCCTTAGAAAAAGTTCTGAAATAATAATAATAATAATAGTGATACGTTTTACTCACCAGAATTGGGGGATATTTCATTTAGAAATCTGTCCTGAGTGTGATGTGATGTGCGGTGTGATGTCTTGGCCTGTGATTTGTGCAGGTGAGGAGGAGGAGTGTGTTATCGACGGGTGGGATTGCACCTTCCCCAGTCAGCCCATCAGCGTACCCCAGAGTACAAACACAGACGACCTCTGTAAGTTCCCTCCTTGTACTTTATGGTCTCAGTAAGGCTTCAGCCAGGGCAGTAAAGAGAACTTTTCAGGCTTGACATGTGACGCGTGATCTCATACCAAATCCTCCACAGTACTTAACAGTTGGTGTAGGCTCCCTTCTTAAGAACAGTTTATTTTTTTTATTTTTTTAAATCTAATCCTCTGTGTTGCCAAGAAGCGCTTCATTTGCGGATTGTCAAACCCAAGCACCGGTTGATTACTTTTTCCAAATAGTTTGTTGGCGTGAACGTGGCATTCGATTACAGAATTTGACCCTCCCTCTCATGACGTGGGGGGTAAAACCCTCTTTCTCTACCCACAGCTTTATTACAGCTTTTACTTCCTCAGTTCTCATTGGTTTCATTTCGGATTTCTGCCCTTCCACGTACTGGGTGCGTTCACATGCATTTAATAATCCAATAAACTGCACCCAATCAGATTTAGCCAGTAACCCAATCAAGTTTACATGCGTTTTGGCCATCAGGTAATTGGGAAACTGTTTTTTTTTTTTTTTTTGCATGATTCAGGCAGTCAGTAATCGGATTTCTGCTTTGCAACCAGCCAGTTGTCTTACAGAAGGCTGTGACGTAAACTTCAAACTTCAATAATGAATTCATTTAGTCTTTTCTCATGCACGTAAGCTGCTTTGTCTCCACAAAAAAAAAACCCCAAAAAACCATTTTGCTGCTGCTATGTTTAATTCTAGAGTTGCCAAGTTCCAGGAAATACACCGGTCATGTAAATAAGACCAAATAGAAGCTGAACCCCTTAGAAAAAGTGGACCTGGCAACCACTGTTTAATTAATTTATTTTTCCCTTTTTTTTCAGGCTCCTTGCTTTTTGGGTTCTTCAAGTTCTACTACAAGTTTGATTTTTCAGGCTCGGTGGTGTCACTGAGAACCGGTCGCACCGTTCCCATCGCTGACCTCGTTTCCAAGGACATAGAGATGCCCGACGCTGCCAAGGGACCTCCTGTAGCTCCTAAACTGGGACCTGTGAACATTCTGGACCCGTTTGAGCTCAGCCACAACGTAGGCGGAAACGTGACGGAGCGAACTCTGAAGAATATCCGCAGGGAATTATGCGAAGCCGAGAAGTACTGCCGGAGCCTGCAGTACCAGCGCAAGTCGGCCAAGGGCAAGTCCTGGGGCCTAGTGCGACTGTTCGCCCCTCACGAGGCTACGTCTCCCCCACAGGACGCTGCGGAGAAGGTTCTGGAGATCTGCATCCCGTTCAGAGCAGAAGTTTTGCCGAAAGACGTACAGCAAGAGCTTGCGTCTGCGGGCGACGCCTCTCGGGTCATGTGGTTCAGAAGAGTCTGCTCGGTCACAGAGGTCGTGTTTCGTGACATTCTGAAGTGTACTCTGTCAGACCAGGACAGGGCAGGGGGTGCAGCGTCCGGGCACCAGGCTGAGGAAATAAACAATAATCAGAGTTTAGCGTCCGATTCAAGCCCTCAAGCTCCTGTTCAGACCGGGATCAAAAGATTGCTGCCGGAAGAGAAAGACGTAGCAGAAGGTCCGTCCTCGTCTCCCGTCTCCCCCCAGGCTAAAAGGAAAAGGCTGGACCCGACAGCGGAGCATCCAGAGTCGGCACACTGGACCCTGATTCAGAGGCACCAGGTGTGGGCCGGGCGAAGGAAGATCAGGAGGGATTTGCTGAAAACGAGCGACGAAGCCTCCAAGCCTGAAGGTGGCTGCAGCAGCGTTGAGAGCAGAGTCACTTTGTACATCACCGAGAAAGATCCAGACCCCAGAGACCGTCTGGAGTTTAGAGTGGACGCTGCGGTCGCGGGCAGTGGCGAAATCACTAAGACTGTGCTCCACTTCAAACCCACCAGCGACCCCGCAGGACACTTCCAGGATTTCTTCCACTTCCTCGACTCGTTCCTGCCTAATATGGTGGAAACGCTCCTGGCGAAACCCTAATCGCTTTTCCCCGGAGTTGTTTTATGGACGCAAGTCGTTTCCAGTTTCGACGCTAGTTTTGTTTTTTTTTGTTTTTTGTTTTTTTTTTCCTTTGTGACGTCTCGTAAGCATAGTCATGCGTTTCAGACTAAGTTGTCGCTTTATTTTTCTTAATTAGGTTTCGAAGTAAGTGGGGTTTTTTTTTCCCAGCTCTGTTAGTTTCTGTTTTCTGATTTGTTTTGTGCAAAGAAGGCTGAAAGTGCAGCTTTATTAAACACAAAATTAACAACTAGCATATCGTTTTACTTTTTGTGTTGCTTTCCGTGAGAAGGAAATGATTTGCAAAAAGTTATGGCATATATCTGATCTGGCGCACAGTCGACTTAAACACTAGGGGGCAGTATCATAATTTGTCTGTAGAGCTTAAGGATTTATTGCAAGTAATGAATTTCTTTTTCTTTATCTATTTAATTCAACCCTGTGTTAATCCAACCCAGGGTTGGTTCCCGCCTTGCGCCCTGTGTGACGCCAGGTAGACCCCGCCCCTCGACCCAGCCCTTGATTCCATTACCTATCCCGTGGGACAATGCTCCATTGTTTTAAAAAAAAGTGCTATAGAAATAAATCTGTCTTGATTCAAATGCAGGTCACGTCCCGAATAGGCATCTAACAGGAGGTTGGAGTAAAGCTTGATGTGCAGTTGATGGACCAAGATGTGCTGTTCTGTTACAGACGGAGAGCTCTGGAGTGACTAAACGGCTCCAGACGGATTCACTGATGAACCTCGGCCATCTCTCCCTGTTTGGGTCGATGTGAGCTGACAGGAAGGTCCATGATTGCGTTAGGATGTAGATGGAGAACAGGTCAGTGCAGGGGTGCTTCCCTTCACGTTTAAGGACCGGCCCGCTGTTCGAATGCCGTTTTCAAGTCCGAAACCTATGAATTCGGTCGAGTGAATCCCTGCGTCTTAACGCCGGGTTGTTCCGGGCTGCGTATCATGTATACGATCTTAAGGTTTATCCCTAGATTTTGTGTTTGCGCTTTGCTTGGGAGGGACTGACCGAGTTAGACCGAGCTGTCAAACGGGATCAAATCCATTAAGATGATTTAAAGCAGGTTTCCTTCTATAGCTTTGCTTTTAAAATCATTTGGTGAGTCATGTTTAGGTCTGCTACATGCCACGCGGCCTCCTGGCCGGACCCAGGATTTCCCAGCAGAAAAACAAAAACTGCCTAAACGTCGTTCGTGATGATCATCCCTTGTTAAATTGGCTTGAACATTTCTCTCGCGTCCAACTGTTCGCGTTCCATCCGAAATAACAAAGGGTGACGCATCTCGCACTGAAACGAGTTCCTGTTCCCAGATCACCTTTTGTTTAGAGCTGTCCTTTAAGTAAAGTTTTTACTCGCCTTGAACTTGATCAGGTCGTTAAGCTCGTTACCGATCCGTCTGGAGCTCTTCAATAAGTAATGATCCCAAAATGACCATAAAAGCGCCGACACTCCTTCTCCCTGCTTAATCGCTTTAATTAAGGTCCGATAGCCGCTCAGATTCTCTCTGCTCTCTGGATTCTCCTGTTTGGTTTGAATCAGTGAGTTGTTTTGCCCTTGAGATTCATCGAGTCATTTGATGGCAGCTGAGTCTGAATCAGCGAGTCGCTCCTTCACGATTGGGTTTCGCTTCTCTCTCGTCGGCCACCCAAGTGTACAAATCAGGGTGTCGCCCAAAATCTTAACTGGGGGGGTGGAGGGGTGTCGGTGTGCAAATCGACGAATCATTTGTGACGGAGAATCGCATCTCATTGAGTGTTTTTATTTTTTTAATTTTTTATTTTTTACCCCCCCTCACGTCAGTGTTTTCGTTAGCGACTCGTCCAGCCGTCTCACTTGGTTTAGTGAGTCAGCACGAGTTCAAATCAGTGAATCGTTCTCACGCGACGAGTTGGTGTTTGTCAATGAATTGTTCTTCCTTTCAGTCAGTGAGTCGTTTGGTCAAAACCGATTCTTTCTGCCCTCTTTACGTTACTTAATGTTCAGCACTTACTGTTGAACCGTTCAGTGTTGGTCATCGGATTGACTCTTATTCAGCAGGATGCATTGAATCGTGAAATGAATCAGTTGGTGTACTCCTGGTTGATCAAAAGCGGGTAGGTAAACCAAATTAGGTGATCAAATTAAGTTCCCTTTCCATATAGTCCTTCGATTCGGCGTTTGAATCGTTCAGAAACGCCACTCTTAACTAAAGTTCTTGATTTCTTAATTGCTCAGAACGGAGGCTCTTTTTAAAAAGTGTCATTCTTATTCGTTGTGGTTAAACAAGATCACATTGGTCCTGGGGAAAAAAAAAGAGTCTGTTTTGGACCGTTTTGTGAGTTTATGCAGCGATTGCATGAAGCAGCGCAAACCCGAAAGGGCCCTGCTCTGGGGCCGACCGCTGTTGGAGCAGAGTCCAGTGCCCTGTTGGATAAAAAGATTTTCCGTTTGAGAATACAGTCATGCTACTAATTAACTTAATCAAATTAAGTTTCCTTTCCAAATGGTTCTGTGATTCAGCGTTTGAATCGTTCGGTGAATTGATTCACTGAATCACTTGGTCTGTTATTAAGAGTTCGTGCTTCGTTCTCTTTAGAGTCTCCGGTGGAATCGATCATCTTTAATCATCGTCTTTAGGTTCGGTACCGAGGGAGGAACCTTAAAACAGATTTAAGTTTTTACCAACGGTTGCTGGCTATTTTCTTGCAATCGCGCTGAACTGATTTTATGCAGATTCTCTTTTGATTTAGATCTTCAGAAGAAATGGAACCCGGTAAATCAGTGTGTGCTTGTGGTCAGGAGGACGGACGACGTCCCTGCGCTCGGCGCTCTGGGGAAATCTCCCTCTTTGCGTTACTTGATGTCTAATTCATGACTGCGTGATAGAAAGGCTTTATTTTGATTTTTATTGCGCCCATCCGTCCCCGGCCGCGTCTCTCGTCAGATTCTTGATGGCGTGTTTTCTTTATTCTGCTCCCACAGCGTTAAACGCTGGCATGTAAACACTCCGACCCGGCCCCGAGGCACTCTGCTCACATTAACCAGCTCGTCTGGGCCCAGGCGTACAGGTTAGCGGCGCGCCCATAAAGATAGCCGAGTTTAGGGTTTGTTTGAGTGAGCAGCAGATAATCGGTCCATTAATGCCACCATTTTACACACAGGATGAAGATAAAAGCGTTTAACTTGCTGTTTTACCGTGAACCGGACGTGCTTTTGTATTAGAGGACTTGGTTTACGTCATGCTCAGTAAGATAGCCAGGCCTCGCTTGAGAGTGCTGCTCCAGATTTGAATCTACAGAGTGGCTCAGTGTTTGTGGAACTGGACTAGGGATCAAGAGGGTAACCTCGAAATCCATCAGCACTGCAGAAATGCCACTCTTAACTAAAGTTCTCGATCCTAAATTGCTCAGAACGGAGGCTCTAGGACTTGTATAGGTTGTGTTTTGAACCCTTTGAAAAGCTTCATTGTTATTCATTGTGGTTGTGGTTAAACAAGATCACACTGGTCCTCAAAGAAGGCAGTTTCGGACCATTTGAAATGGCGACGGTGAGTTTATACAGTGATTGCATGGAGTGTTTGCGGTGCAAACCCAAATGGGCCCTGCTCTGGGAACGACCGCTGTTGGACAAGAGGCCAGTGCCCTGTTGCTTAAAAAGATTTTCCGTTGAGTTTAAACATTTCTCTTGCCCGACAGAATGGGTTGTTTGTTGCTTTAATGGTTTTTAAACCAACATGGAAAATGATGATAGAAAAAAAAAAACCAAGACGACAATTTATTTATTTTTTTTTTAGATAAAAACGATTTATTATTATTCTGTCGAATATTTACAGTAATTAGTGGCAATAATTGTTTATTATACCTATTATTTTACGACAATAATAATCTATTTTCATCAGACCACGTAATAAATAATAATAATATTGATCATGTAGTAATAATAATAGGAGCAATAATAATCATACTTTTATTTTATTACTATTAATAAAATATTTAACTAGTACATAATAATAATAATTCAATTATTCAATTAATTCATTTTCTTTCTTTTTTTTTTTGCTTATCTTAATTGGGGTCGCAGGAGAGCCGGTGCCACACCGCAAGGCAGGACCGGTCCTAGACAGGGCGCCAATCCATCACAAGGCCACACATTCACAAACTTTGGAAACACCAGTTAACCCAACGCATATTTCTGTGGAACAATAAGCTGTATTTTGAAGTATTACGTAGGGGACATTCGATACCGCAGGGAAAATTTTAAGGGTTTATGTCCCTAAGAAAGCCCCTCGGTAACTCTTAAGGCATTTTATTTTCAAAGATTTATGCAAAAGTGTTCAGCCACTGCTGACCATATTTGTCTCGCTCCATCATTTAGCCTCTATCTAGGGTTTTTTTTTTTTTTTCTTCGTGTGACACCACTTATTTTATCTTCCATTAGCCTCCAGGTACATGTCCATTTATTTTTATGATCAGCGCCTGAATGAAAACGGTAAATCAGACGTCCACCTCGAGTCCGCTGGGACCTCCTGGGCTAACGCATCGGGTTTAGGTGAAACCTGTAGAGTTGATTTGATTTTTAAAATTGTTTCTCTTTGTCTTTAACGTGTCTTTCGCTTGTTCCAGTGGTCCGGGGAGGTTATGATACCCTGCCCTTAGCTTGGTATGACCCGTATCGACGGTTACATTGGATATTTTATGATATTGCAGGAATAATCGATGCTCTCAATTTGCACGTCAGGAAAAGCTCATCCATCTGTGAGCGCTCTCGAGCCTTCCCTTGTTGACTCGCCAGACACTCCGGGGGCCCCTGTGCTGGCTTTTTAGGAGCCCTTTATCTCTGCCTGTTGTTTGCATTCGCTCTCATGTCTGCAGGCTTTCTCTGTGTTTGCTCACAGCAATCTGATGAAGTGGAGGATCGTTGTCGCCTGCTCCTCGTTGCACCTCAGTGACTTCAGTTTGATCTTTTTTTTTTATTATTATTTATATTTTTTTTTTAATTTATTTATTTTTTAATTCCTGCTTAACCTGGCCGGTGTAGCGGGGGGTAAGTGGTAAGCCAGGAGCCTATCCCAGAATTCACTGGCAAGCCTTGAGTCTCTGGCGTGTGACTCCAGGTCCAGTTTTCAGTCCATAATCTCGATGATCAGGTCAGGACTTCGAATCCACAGCCTGTGGATCTGAGTTCAGTCTCTAAGGGATAGCGTGCAAGTCCGAGTCAAATCTTCAGCGTTTGAGAGCCCAGGCCCGAGTCTTGAGTCTGTAGCCTTTGAGGCGAAGTCCAGGATCAAGTCTAGGTCCAAGCTAGAGTCCATTGCCTGTGAATTTTCTAATAATGCACATTGGGTTTAGTCTCTTCTCTCTCTCTCTCTCTCTCTCTCTCTCTCTCTCTGTGTCTGTCTCTGTCTCGGTCTGTCTCTGTCTCGGTCTCTCTCTTTGTCTCTCTCTCTCTCTTTGTCTCTCTCTCTCTCTTTGTCTCTCTCTCTCTCTTTGTCTCTCTCTCT
>JAUZST010011763.1:0-11756 GCA_034779995.1 Parotocinclus haroldoi
TTCGCTATACGTGTAAATCGTACAATAAAGGTTTAATAAACATTTAATATGTTACATAAATTATAGCACCTCCCGTCTTGTAACATAGAGCATGTTCGATTAATCGGACCAGCCGGTTATTCGGACCAAAACAATTGCGTCCCGATGTGGTCCCATTAACCCTGCGTGTGTTTGAACAGTGAAATAAAGCCTAATAGGTTCTAACCAACCCATGATTTAAAAGGAACAATCAAACCTGTATAACCTCCAACATGCTCCTCATTTCGGTTGGACCCTTCAGCTGAATCGTGATTTTTTTTTTTTTTTTGTATCACAACGTGACGTGATTTCGATATCAACACTAATGGATAACAGCACAACAAGTTGGATGTGGGATTGCACCAACCACAATCTCAGAGAATACCTATGCCAGCGTATTATCTATCTGGTCAGTTTCATAGTATGGCCAATTTAAAATCTCATTAGGCACGTATAATCCCAAATAATCACAGATGTCTGCAGTTTATATTTTGTAGATAAGAATATTTGAATATTCTACCTTCTCGGACACACACGTGTACGTCTTTTGCTTCCAAACTCTACTGGAATTTATTTTAAACATTATTATTAATAGAAAACTCAATCTTCTCATTGAATAAAACAAAATAAAGTGGAATTGTTACGTGACGCGTTTCATTTTCCTTTCTAGATTTTTCTGGCTCAAATCATTTGCCTTGCTCAACACATCTGGAACAGGAAGCGAGAACCGCAGTGTTTGCTTTACCTCATGTTTCTCAAAGCAACCCAAAAACTAACCCATCACCATTTGCTCCTAATCCTGACAGTTCACCAGAGGAAGGTCTAACCATACTTGAACCCCCAACACCTTCAATCAGAAGTCCCCAGTCTTCCGGATGTGGGTCAGTTTGCTGAGTAAATACAAATGGCTACGGTCTGCGATTCAAAGAGAGCCAAAACAAACAGGTCTCCCTTCCTCATCACCGCATGAGACAAGGAATGAAAAGAACAGACATTTCTGTGTTCAGCAGCTTCAGCACCAGCAGAGAAAATATTACACATATCAGGGCCTTCAAACTGAACTTGAAAAGTTGGAATACGAAAGCAGCAGACAAACAAGCCTTATCAAAAGCTGGGATCCTCATTTATTTTACCCGTCTACTTTACAGGAACCAACAACGAAGCCAGAGGAATCTCTCTGGAATCTCATATTTAAAAGCACTCAGAATACAGCTTGCTATTTGACAAGTTCTGGACAAATCAAGGTCTTCCAGAATAGTTCCTTAAATAACACCTAGGCCTGTTTATTTAAAAGATTTCCTTTGGCTGCACAGGCCAGCCTGCAGGTTTTGATGGATCCAATCAGCAAGCAAGTTTAAAGAATATGACACGTTTTAAGTACGATGCAGCACATCTGGAAAGCTTTTTAAAACTGCTACTCTCAGAGGAGTGTGTCTTTTTTTGCGGTTTTGCTACAAAACCCTTGTTTAGTTACAGAGGACAGGGGTCTGAAATCTTGAGCGTAATTCCTGAGAGTGAATGTAAAATCTGTTTAGTACATAGCACAGAAAGCGTCTGATGCCAAATTTGTCTTCCCATATTGATGCTGCATTGCGATTATGAAATAATGAGTTTTCCATTTAACTCAACATTTACTGTTTTTGGACAGTAAAATCCTTCCTTCTAAAACTCAAAGATCCAAAGTGGTAACGGCTTTCCCCCCAACTGACGTTTACCAAACCTTGTTGACACTGTAATGCTTTATTTAACACATGGCATTGTTAATATGTACAGGTTCACACGTCTCTTATCTTCACCGCTCGGCTCTAGAAAACTGTAAATTATACAACTAGGAATCATATCATGCAGAGAAAGTCGTTCGTTTTGTGCAATTGCTCCAGAGAGAATTGTTAAATGTCCTTCATAACTTTACTCTGCTTGAGTTTCTACGACAAGAGAATTTAATACCACAACTGTCACGTTACTTTTAACAGGCCAGTCTAGGCTTTCAGTCCATTTCTTTACAGTTCATGCAGTACATTTTGAGAAGCTCTGGTTATGAGATCCATGTTTCTGGAGCTAGTAAAACTGCCCGATTTGTTCAGAAGATCATGAATGCACCACTGTGGTTACGTACAAAAACATTATGAACAATGTTCAGTAGTGTCTGTGCGGGGGGAATTCAGTCTGTATTTCACAAGTGGAAAATGAGGGAGAATGAATTAACACACATTGCAATGGATGACTATAAGTATAGATTACTATACTATACTAAACGTTTGCCCACCAAAACGGTCGAAGTAGCATATGCATGTTTCTAGAGTCACAAGAAAATAGGCAGGTCTCTTCCACCAGAAAAGTGATTTAACCACAAAAAATAATTATTTCAATTACTAGAGATATTATTATAATTACACATATGATAATAGAATTTAGTTCGGATGGTAATTAGGCTATAATGAAATTCTATAACCATTGGTGGAGCATACTGTTATGTACAACTAGTAACTGTTCCATCATAAGACTTCTTGAGACGATAATCATTTGTGTGAAATTTCATCTGCCTAACATTAGTACATATGTATGACTTTCCATACAATCACTACAAGTTTTCCCTAAATAAGAATCTCCTGGATGTTGGTCTCACTTATCGATGAACACAATTATTATTACTACGCATTATTGCACGTTCCAGGATATTCCCCACAGAATACGTCATTACGTTCCCATTATTTTCCCATTTTACTTTAGTGAGACACATGGTTAAGATTTAATACATGAATACTTTGAGTTATATTAGGGTTACAACACTACTAAATCCAGAAATGACATTGTGAGCTGGGGTTGAGATTTTGTATTTGACTTAAATAGGCACTAATTATGGCTGGGACTAGACTATAGCCAGTTGCTGAATTCTGTGACTAAACAAAATCAAATACATGATTATAATGTATGATGCAAATTCAGGCGTGTTGCAGTCGCAGAGAAACGTTTCCTTCATTTTCAAAGAAATGTAAATCTGTTCCCTGCATAGGTTGTCAAGCAGAAAATCTGAAGTGTTTCTCTAACATTGTGTCTCTAATGTTGCGCGGTCATGTTCATTTGTGTGTACTAGCTGAAACCTGACAATCGACGGTTTTTTTAAGTTAAGAATTGGTGCACCAATAGTGTAGAGTTGATCTTCGTCTCAATGCAGGTTTAATTCAATTCAGTTCAATTCAAATGTATTTCTATAGAGCTTTTTACATTGGTGCATTGTCTCAAAGCAACTTTACAATATTATATTATCTGAAAAGGCCAATCCCAAATTGAGCAAGCCTAGGGCGACAGTCCCTGAAAGTGGTAGGAAGAACCCTTGGGAGGAGGGACCCGTCCTCCATGGGTGGCCTAGATGTTAATTAAATAAATACTTAAAAGTATATTAAATTAAAGCAAAATTAGGTAAGTAACAATTAAAGTCAATAACAAATCAATCATAAAATTTAAATTAGTAATAAAATAAATAAACCAAATTATAAAACAAAATAGATTATAAAATGAGTCCTCAGTGGGAGGTCCTGGGAAGCACATCGTCTCCTTTACGGAAATCTAAACACACAACCCCAACAAGCAAGTCTACAAACTTCAAAACTAGAATAAAAACGGATAGCATCCAGCCAATGGATAACGTATTTGTATGGCCTACAACTTTATGTTATAAACTTAATTAACTTAAGCTTAAATAAACAGGTGGGATAAAGAATTCATCTGGCTATTATTTAGTCCCCAGGCCACCACAATGGCTTAAATCCCAATGGTACCATCCAGCCAAGTCAAGAATTACACAGTCACATAACTAGCTTTCGAGCCGTTACTGATAGACTGACACTCCGTCCAATGTACAGTGAATTCAAAGCCGGGGCATGCCCCCTCCTCCACCCACCCAGCTACCCCAAACCATCCAGATACCGCAATCCAGATTCCAGCAAGGAATACAATTTTTAAAAATGCAGTCAAGGAATAAACCTAAGGTCGGGTTAAATGGCATTTAATAGGTTTAGGAGACATACAGGAGCTCAATCATCACCATTTCACATTAGTATAAAGTATGGCAGCAGTATGTGTATTTGTAAGGGGTTGTGGCAAAAACAGGCTCTTATCAGAAAAAATAAAAATGGACTTAATTAGTAGAAGACTGAGAGCTTTATAAAACTAAAATAATTTTCTGAATCAGATAAAAATTGACCAAGTTAGGATTTCAGAGATTTGCCCATCATTGGATAGGCTGTTTGGATGAAATTGGTTCAATCAGCATGCATTTAACGCTTTCATTGTACAAAACAATTTTCTGTTCTCTTCATCGTTATTGGGCTTTTTTCTGAATGGCTACTTCTCAAAATCATTTAAAAGCAATCCTTTAGTTAGACTATCAATCTAATTTCTAATCTAATAGTGTCTTTCTTATTCATTAAACGAATTGAGGAGACAACTTTCACTTTCAAATATCAGACGCAGTGAGATTTATTTTTTAAAAATTCAGGTGGTCTCACTTTTGAAAGGGTATTGATTTTATGGCTCCGACTGGCCATGGCCAGGCAATGCGCCTGCTTTTGACGGGGCCCTTCACTTGATGCAGGGCATTGCAAGCAGGGGTTGCTGTTGGAGCTCCTGGAGACGATCCCCAGACAGAGCCAGACAAGGCCAATCAGTTGTTTGGGATTCCAGATGCTTGAATTTAAACCTGATTGATGTGGAAGAGATCAGATCTGCTCCAGTCGTTTCAACAGACTGCTCTCTGTTTCCAGTCAGAAAAGCAGGAATGATAATGATTGTGAAAGAAACATCTGGATGTTCCTAAACGCCAACTTCCTCAGCTTCAAGGATCATCTACAGTCTGCCTTCAAGTCCAGCTGGACAGGACTCAGCTCAGAGCGGGTTAATTCAACACTAGAGGTGCTACTTCAACACTGCCGCGTGTTTCGGCCTCCGCAGCCTCTCAACAAACTGCTACATGTGGCGCGCGTCTGATATCAAGACCCACGCTCACAACGTTTGACCAATCGCAACGACACACAAACCGCAATCACTGCATCATTCAGGCTACTACTGCGCACACCTGGCTACCATAGTAACTACACGCGACGAAGTGCACTACATAGTGGGGGTTATGTGGATTGGGACGCATCCTTGTCGGTTGGGATGTTTCGGTGTTGTAGCGTGTAGTTTTTGATATTCTAGAAATGGCTTTAAACATCCACGTTTTACTAATTAGACAAAACACACGAACATTGGCAAGAACTTACAAATTCAATATGTTCCAGAGATACAGTAAGCACAACTTACCGTTTAAGTCCCGACATTTAGTCGTACCTTGCCATTTGACATTTACATTCGATTCCCAAATTGCGTTTATCCTTTTCAAACGTTTAAAACAACATACAGAAAACGCGGCCCTTAAACCAGACCTTTTAATGTAATTGCAAGTGGAAAGAATGAACAACAGTACTCATTTTGAAAGCATGAAATAAAACAGCTGGAGTAAATTTGGCCTTAATTTAAGTCATATGTGCCACAAAGTAGTTTTTTGTTTCTTAATCACATGCTTTATACAGCAAGTCTTGGGTTTATGTTACATTAACAAGCACTCATTGAAGTGTCAGACGGAGAAAGGCTTTACCCGGGTCATGGAAGGGAACCAGGGCGAAGTTATACAGTGGTCTCTTCGGTCGGCTGAGGGACGTCTCCAGGATTTTCGAAGCTCCTTCAATAACTTGCACCAAGTCGTCATACATGGAGCCGGTAACATCAAAAACAAAAGCCAACGTGGAGGCTCCCTCTGGGATTTGCTCTTTCGAGCCCTGGCTCGCCGACAAAAGCCCAGAAAATAAAACCTGAACGAGCAGCAGCAGGAGAAACAAGCGTCCTGGACTCATTCTGCTTGGTTACCTTCTGGAGAGGCAGTCTTATGAAGTTTTACGAACTCAACCGACGAGGCATTGGTCGAAACTTTGCAAAAGTAAAGCCTTGGCGAGAAAGAAACTATGCGAAATAATAAAAGCCGAGCGAAACGCGCTCCGAATGTCTAACCTCCTCCAGATCTCGGGATAAACTAATAAAGTCTCCTCTGAGCAACCGCTCATGAACAGAGCTGATGGGGGAAAGCTGAGCTCTGATTGGACAGTTGGTTTTGGGCGGGAGTTCAGTGAACGCACGTGCCTTAAGGTAAACATCAAAATATAGGTGTGATTTTGATTGGATGCTTGATGGATTTGTTTAACGTTGCAAACGAATCCGTGGCTAATACTGAGAGGGGCAAGGACACTAGTCAGTCATATTCATACATGTTCATATTTAGAGCCACCAATTAACCTAAGGCATGTCTTCGGAAGATGGGAGAACATGCAAAAAGCAGGAGTGGAGGAAACAAGGGTGTGGACCTTTCCCCTTTCAGACAACACAATACACATCTCCATCTAAAAACTTTACAATGCAACACAAAACCATCCAGTTTCTGCTTTGATCCCAGTTCACTGTGGGATTCTTAATGGGATTCTGGAGAGTGTGAGAGACTTTGTTCGCTAAGTTATCGAAACATGGCTCTATAAACAGAATAAGTGTGGTCACTTACTGATACGAACAAAGTGGTTCTTTCATTCAGTTATTTTCGTATCTGTTTAATCCTGGACAGGGTCCTGCAAAAAGCCAGTGTATAACCGACAGTACAGGGTGCAAGGAAGGAACCCTAGATAGGGCTCCAATCCATCATAGGTCAAACACACACTTCATCTAAAAATGCCAATTAAGCTAACAAGCATGTCTTTTGGATGTTGGAGGAAATCAGAGTACCAGAAGTAAACTGATACTGGAGCTGCTGGAGCTGTGGGGCGAAAACACAAAGCCTAGCTGCACTAGTGGAGATTTCAGATGGATGCACATTCCAGTTCATCATTCATTATAGTTGGTCAATGGTTAAGATATCAGAAAAAAACAAAAGTAAAATATTTTCAACGTTATAGTTGGAAATCATATACCAGCAGTTTAGTTACAAGGAACTGAATGAAAGTTTAATTGGAAATCTGGTGATTTCTTTATTTTTACTTTCTCCAGCCCATCTTTCTTACTCAGCTTGGCCAACACATCTTGATCATCATCTTGATCACATTCAATCCTGATGATACTCCAAAACCAATCCCCTCCAGCAAAAAAGGTGCTGCCAGTGTACCAATCCGTCGCTGGGCGTGGCAGGAGTTAATATTTAAACGGCTTAATAGTTCAACAAAAGCAAAGCATAGTGAAGCAAACCATTCTATAACCCCCCCCCCTCCCCCCGTAAAAATTCATATACTATAAATCAATGCACATGGTTCAGTGTTCCTTCACCATCTTTGCATGGATCCATAGAGAATGTCAGATGCTAAGATGGAATGAATTTCCCCAAAAGCAAAAGGTTTTTAGCAGCTCCGGCGGCTCAGAGGTCAGAGCAAATAATGGGAAACTGCACTCTCTGAGGACTGAAGTTCAAACCCTGGGCTGGGTTTGCAACATGAAGGTCCGTTGGTGTGGGTACAAGGACCTGCGACTGGAGTAGAGTACCATTCAGGGGGCAGGATTTTTACCACTAAGTAAACTCTGACCAGGAAAAGTGGTCAGGTGCACCAACAGATGTTTCCTTACCCTCCAAGACCCTGACTAGGACATGCAGGGATAAAACGGGAGTAAAATACAGGGATAATTGAATACAACACACTCTAGCTCAAGTGAAAGCAACAATACTTAAGGTGCCAACAATACTTTATTGTTTCCTTATAATGTATGAGTTTGGAAATTTGGTCGAGTATCAAAGCAGCAAGTCACCCAACCCCACACACGTTATTTTATACTGTTACAGTTGATATATTATACAGTATTGTACATGTTTAAGTCGCTTTACATTTGGTGCCAAAATAGTCCATAGCTTATTTTTAACAACGGCTACAGTAAGTAAAAATTTCAGAAGAAAATTTGGTTTGATTTAGTTATTCACGTAGATATTACTTATGCTTGTTACCTGATAAGCATCAGTGATGAATTTCTATTTTTGTAAAGGTAGCGTGACAGACCAGTAACGCATATTTACAGTAACGCAATTACTGTAGCGGCCAAACATTCTGGAGAATGACAGAAATTTTGGTTGTCACAAAGCTTTTGGTGGTATTTTGTATTAACTGAAGAATGATCGGATGAAGTCATTCCCTGCCATAAAAGATGTTATCACAAAAAACGACTGCATTTCAGCCCTACAAAATGGCCTGCTAACATCATTTCAGTGATTATCTTATTAGCTCAGGAGAAAAGGTTATTGGGGACAAGACAGCTGATATCACTCTGTCACGCTGATTAGAAGGGTAAACTGTTTGCTTCAAAAGGGTAGTCGTGCTTTGAAGTTTTCTTCTGTTAACCATGGTTACCTCCCAGGAAACACGTGCCGTTATTTATTGTATCAAAAGGGATCCACAGGTAAGGACATTGCTGCTTTTAAGATAGCACCCCAATCCACCATTTTTCGACTCATTAAGTACATCAAGGAGAGTGGTTCAGAAGAAGGCTTCAGTGAGGCCAAGAAAGTCAAGCAATAGTCAGGACAGTCTCCTAAAGCAGATACGAAATCGGGTCGTCACCAGTGCAGAGCTTGCTCAGGAATGCCAGAGGGCGGGTGTGAGTGTATCTGAATGCACAGTGAGATGAAGGCTGTTGGAGGATGGTTTAGAGTCAAAAGGGCAATAAAGAAGCCAGTTCTCTCCAAGAAAAACATCAAGGACAGCCTGACATTCTGCAGGAATTACAGGGATTGGACTGCAGAGAACTGGTTTAAAGTTATTTTCTCCGATGAAACTCCCTGTACATCATTTGGGACATCTGGAAAAAAAACTGTCCGGAGAAGAAAAGGTGAACGCTACCATTCCTGTGTCATGCCAACAGTGAAGCATCCTGAGACCATTCATGTGTGGGTTTGCTTACAATTTTGCCTCAGGACATTGCCGTGACTAAGGAATGGTATCAAAACATCCTCCAAGAGCAACCTCTCCCAAAGATCCAGGAGTCATTTGGAGATTAACAATGCTTTTTTTGCACAATGGTGCACGATGTGACAAGAAAAAGGTGATTAAGTACTTTGAAAAAAAGTATTTGAGAACCTGTGGTCAATCCTCAAAAAGAGGTTGGACAGCCAAAAACCCTGTATAAAAAACACTGTATGTAGTGAGTCTTTCCTTAAACTTAATATATTTGTCAACCAAAAGTAACAAAAAATGTATGGAATGCTTATAATTGAACTCCATTATTCAATTTAAACATTTGACAAAATGTTCTAAAAATAATGCCATTCTCAACTAACAGTGCAAATACATAGATTGAGATTGGGCCGCTCTCATCATGCTTCTGAGCTACGATTCCGTTAGATGAGATCACGCCATAGTCACAGTGAAAGACCACGCCCATACATAGTGCGCTATCTACAGCTCATTCCAAGTATTACATGTTTAGTATAGTAAAACCCTTATCCTCTGTGTCCTTTCGTGTCCCGCCTCTGGAATTGCTCTTGCGATTTTTTGCTATTTAATGTCTCTATCCCAAACTGAAATTATACACCATTCACAAAACTCAGGGGGTATGTTATTAAGGTATTTTTTATTCTGAAGTATCCCCTAATTTTTGTGAGCAGCATATATGCGCCCTTAGGAGTACTGATCAGAAATTGTCAAGTTGGCAACCCACAATTGTTTGGATTGTATCTTGCAAGACTGTATCAACTGTTAGTCACCAAAATGCTATGGTTGCTGCAGGTTCCTATGGGTCTTGGAAATAATATTGTGTGGTTTTTGGCATCATTTAAAGTCCACCGATTAGGTATCAGTAACATCCTTAAAAGGCAAGTATAAAAAAAATACTAATATTCACATCATGAAGATCTTCCAGTAAGAACACATTTTTTGCTGCACTTCCGCTGTCTGTACTCTAGAGGGAGCCGTTGCACTATCTAGCTGTCCTACCACACCTACGCCTGCTGAGCTCATATGAAAAAGCTTAGGGGCAAATGCTAATACTATTTATTCGGGTTAATATTTCGTTGTGTTAAATTCTGTACTGGTATAGTTTGTTTAATATTACATTTTACATACACAGGCAACCATACAACTGGTAATTTTACCCCACACTTTCTTGAAATTGGTTGTTGGAGATCCTGCTTGGAACCATCAATTAAATCTATAATACAGACCACAGCGCTGTTTGTAGATGTAGTTTAGATGCTTGGAACAATGTTAACATAACCCTTATGCTGAACAAATGAAGACTTAAGCTATTTACCCTGTAAATGTATTCACCCTCACTTAGCAGATAAACTCAATGCAACTTGTATTATTTTCAGGGTTAGGAAAACTTTCCATTAATCCAAATCTGTTCCAGTGGGCTTTGTTGACACAGGTGATCACATCATGTGTCTTCACTGAACTGATGAGACAGCACGAAGACGAGCAGTTTATCTTGGACAGGTTCATCGATTGGTCCTTGAAGGACTTGGACCAAGGCCACAAGTTTGGATGTGTGTGCTGAGGCACAGAGATAGCCACTTCCAAAGGTTAAAAGCTTACAGCAAATATCCATTAGATAGGGAACAATTCACCTAAGATATTGCCACACTTCAACACATGAACTCACAGGTACATGCACAGTCCTGTGCAAAAGTCTTAGGCCACCATTAGATGTGTTGTTTTAGCAACGTTTTAATGACCATATATAGCATTGTCGTCGACTGGACGAACAAATTTCAAACTTGGATTCGTCACTCCACAATACTCCATTCCGCTAATCTTCATTCCAGTCTTTGTGAGTTTTTTCCACCCTGTTCCCCGTACAAAAAATGGTTTCCTGGCTAGTACCCTTCCAAGAAGAGCATTCCTGATCAAGCCTACTCCTGGTCTTCTGTACTTGGCATATAGATGAAGCTGTCAGATGATGCAATTATTTAAGTATAAGGGAAGGTTACAGTGCATACTTGCCATTATTTTCCATTTTCACACTGCTTATAAATGTCCTGTAGTGTTTGCTTTTATTCTAACAAAGAGTCTGAGAAATATTTATATATGGCCACGGTACCATGGCCATGGGACTGTGGTAGCCTAGCAGTTAAGGTTCTGGACCTGATGGTCCTGGGTTCAAATCCCACTTCTGCTAAGCTGTCACAGCTTTTAAACAAGGCCCTTAACCCACCATTGCTTGAATTGTAAGACTGTATCAGTTGTAAGGCGCTCTGGATAAGGGAGCCTGCTAAATGTACCATTACTAAAACAACAATGTAAATAATCTAATGGAGGCCTTATATTTTTGCACAGTACTCTATATCTAATCTAATATCTACTCTCACATATACTTGGAAGATATGGGGGAATTTAAAAGCTGGGAGCTTGTGATAACTTAGTAACAGTGTTCTCAGTTTTAGCCTTTAGCACACAGAAATACACAATATGGTATATAGCAGGCTGTCGATGCTACACAGTCTACATATTATACCACAGAAATAATCATCACATGATCAATATAACATGTTTGTTTCAGGCTATTATGGACATGTGGAGATGAACAGTTATAAAAAAAAGTGATTTTTTAGCATTAGAGCAAAAGGAGAGCATACAAAGGTTCGCTTATTAGTGCTATTTCCATCATGAAATACAGTGCCTTGCGAAAGTATTCACCCCCTTGGATTTTTCCCTATTTTACTACATTACAACCTGTATGTATTTTTT
>JAUZST010011764.1:0-11756 GCA_034779995.1 Parotocinclus haroldoi
TGTGTGTGTGTGTGTGTGTGTGTGTGTGTGTGTGTGTGTGTGTGTGTGTGTGTGTGTGTGTGTGTGTGTGTTCCAGCTGCTAGTCGTGAATCTTTTATTCAGTGGTGAGATAAAACGAAGGGGCATTAGGGTCCCTCACTCATATAAAGATTTTTGAGACGCTTTGGCATCTGCCAGAGTGCTTCTTATAATCCGGTTTACTTCATTATACATGCATGAGTTCTAATTCAAGAAACAAAGAGGTCAAGCGATTTGAGTTTCAAAGTGAAGCAGGTTGGGAAATCATTAATAGCTTAGTAATTAGTAAATTTATTACAGCTCACACGGTTATATTTTATTATAAAATGTATTATAGACCACATACCAAAACATTAATTATAAAATGAATAATTATCAACTTCTGCTCTGCACCAGTATTCCCTAACGCATTCACTCAGACATTATTTCCTTTGACAGTGTGATGACTTTCCATACAGGTTGTGTGTCAAAATCACTAATCGGTTTGTTTTGAAATGCGTATCATGTTTAGGCATGATTGTTAATCTCGCCCCACTTCTGTTCAGTATTAGAAAGCTATGCAAAACACATCAGAAGTGTAAATCAGCCCTCGGGGTTTCGTGAGCACGATACTCCTTTGTTAGTCGCTTCCTGTGACATGGAGAATTCCATATATTTTCTTAATAAAGATCCATCAAGTATTTTATGCAGCAGACAAGTCATGATCATAATTACTCATAAAAAACTTACTGACCACTATGCAAAACTGGATATCACTTTACCACAGTTCGGATATAATTGAAGTGTGAAACATGAACCAAGTGTGTGTGTGCGTGTGCGTGTGCGTGTGCGTGTGCGTGTGCGTGTGCGTGTGTGTGTGTGTGTGTGTGTGTGTGTGTGTTGGCAGGCTGGCACTCAGTCGGCCTCGATTAACGCCCAGAAAGAGCTCCAGGCCGCAGCTCACACCCTCTACCAGCAGGTGGTGTGCATTCTCAGACAGAAAGTGACTCTGGAGAAAAAGCAGAAGGGTGAGATGCTGAAATTTTGTATCCTCTCAAGTCGAGTCCAGCCAATCCGGCCCCGAACCTTCCATGGGGACCGCTGTGCGCTCGGTCCCGCTGACCCTGTTCTTGTCTGCGCAGGCTCTTGTCAGCAGTTGCTCCTGGCTGCGGTGTTTGCTCTGAATTTCCGCTACGAGCCGGAGGATCTGGTGCTGCTGATCCGGAGCGGTCTGCTCGATCTGCTCTCTAGCCTCACCCAGAACGCCTGCGTGTTGGTCAGCCATCGCTGGCTCGCTTCCTCCGTCACTGCCAACACGCTGCTGAACGGCGCCGTCAGACTCGCCTCGGCCCGCCTGCTCCAGAGCCTCGTCATAGCGGCCAGGTAACACACACACACACACACACACACACACACACACACACACACACACACACACTGGTAAAGCGACAGCAGGAAATAAAGAAAGCGTTTCCACGTTGTAATACCTCCTCAGCTCGTGCGAGGGCGCTCTGCCGCAGGACGTCTCCCAGGCTCTGATGGACGTCATGTGTGAGCAGCTGCAGGCTCTTTTACACACCTACCACCAGCAGGAGGCGCTAGAGAGCAGCAGAGAAGGCGAACTGGAACGTGACGTCGATTTGACGCCCAGACGAGAAGGTGAGAAAAAAGAATCAGGTGTCGGCACGGCCCGATGAAGAACCTGGATCTCCAAGTATGCATAGACATTAGGTTTTCTAAAACTGAACGCAGCTTTTGCCTTTCCCAACGAAATGAGGTAAACGTGCTGCGAACAACAGTACCGACATCACCTAGATAATAAAAACAAATATAGACCTAATAATAATACAAATAATAATCAAACTCACCTAAATGATAATAATAATAATGCATTAGCCTTACCTAGAAAATAAAAAATAATACTATAGATATATAATAATAATAATAATAATAATACATCAACCTTAGCTAGGGGAAAAAAATAAAATAAAAATAATATTACGCCATCCTTACCTAGAAAAAAAACACATCAGCCTTACCTAGATTTTTTTTTAATAGATATATAATAATTATTAATAATAATAATAATAATAATAATAATAATACATCAGTCTTACCTAGAAAAAAATATATAGATATATAATAATTATTAATAATAATAATAATAATAATAATAATAGATCAGCCTTACCTAGAAAAAAATGTATAGATATATAATAATTAATAATAATAATAATAATAATAATAATAGATCAGCCTTACCTAGAAAAAAATATAGATATATAATAATTAATAATAATAATAATAATAGATCAGCCTTACCTAGAAAAAAATATATAGATATATAATAATAATAATAATAATAATACATCAGTCTTACCTGGAAAAAATATATATAGATATATAATAATAAATAATAATAATAATAATAATAATAATAATAGATCAGCCTTACCTAGAAAAAAATATAGATATATAATAATTAATAACAATAATAATAATAGTAATAATAATAATAATAATAATAGATCAGCCTTACTTAGAAAAAATATAGATATATAATAAATAATAATAATAATAATAATAATACATCAGCCTTACCTAGAAAAAAAAAATATATATAATAATTATTAATAATAATAATAATAATAATAATAATACATCAGCCTTACCTAGAAAAAAATATATAGATATATAATAATTAATAATAATAATAATAATAATAATAATAATACATCAACCTCGCCTAGAAAATAAAAAAATAACACAGATTTATAGTAACACAACAGTCTTACCTAGAAAAAATATAGCACTAATAATAATAACAAATCATCCTAATATAGTAAATATTATTTTGGGGGTGATGGTGATGATGATGGTGATGATGGTGATGATGGTGATGATGATGATGATGATGATGATGATGATGATGGTGATGATGATGATGATGATGATAATGGTGATGATGATGGTGATGATGATGCTACACTGCTCACAAAAATCTCTGGGCTATTTCATGATGAGATTTTCCATTTAAAGAGGAAGAAAATAATCATCGTCATCATCAAAAAACCTCCAAAAACTCAGCCCTGCTCTCCAGAGTTAAGATTTTACGGTTTTGCGCCCCTTAAACAAAGCAAATTTGGCATTAAGAGCTTTATGTAAGGGTTTATAACGAGATTCTTTAAGCAAACCTTTAGGTGTAACGTCTTAAGTTTTTTAGGATTTAAGTTTAAGGTCAGGCTTAAGGGAAAAGTTACTCTGAGAGTAAACTAAAAATGAGAAATGTGAATAATAAAAGTGTTTTTTTTGTTTGTTTTTTTGTTCTGAACTCTGCAGAGGCAGAGATGGCTCAGAGTAGCAAAGTCGTGGAGTCCCAGCTCGCAGACTTCTTAGTCTTCCTCCGGCGTGTCCTCTCACCGTGGGCCACCAAGAGAGTGTCCTCGTTCTCCAGGTGGATCGACCCGCTCATGTCCATCATCTCCTCTCACACCAGTTCAGGTAGAAGCACCAAACCCCCTCCTCAAACCTTCTCAGCCCCGATAGCGACGCCCCACCCTAACGAGCCGCGCCCGCTTGTAACCGGTTGCAGGTAATCCTCGTTTCCGTAACCTGCGTACGAAGCTTTTGGCCTTCCACATTCTCGAAGCCTTACTCCCAGCATGCACCGACAAGATCCAGATGAAGCAGGTGAGAGCCGTGGCTCCCCCGTCTCTCCCGTCTCGTTCGGTCATGGATCTGTAACGGGGTTTTTTTTTTTGGGTCCCCCCCCCCCCTCCCCCTGCAGATCGTCGATCAGCTCTTCGGTCTCATGTCCGCCTACATGTGGGAGGAGCCTCTGGCGTCGAGGAGAGGTCAGGAAAACGTAGCGGCGAGCTCGGCAAAGGTAGGCGGCGTTAGCGTCGGTCGGCGTGGGCGGAGTTTGCGTTTCTGACCTAACTCTGTACTTCAGGAGAGCGGAGGCGAGGGCGAGTGCCTTCCTATCGGCGACTTCTCCTTCGACCCTCACAAGCTCCTCTGCTGCTCTCTGGAGAGCGGGAACGTCCTTTCTCACGGCTCGGGGGGGAAAGGCTACGGCTTAGCCACCACCGCCATAACCTCTGGATGCTTCACCTGGAAGGTAAGAACGTATAAAGCTTTTAGGTTTGAACACTAGATGGAGCGTTGTTACATTTTTCGTCATTTTGAGTTGTTGGTCTTAAAAAAAAAAAATCAAATGGAAAGTTATTTTCATTATTGCAGTTATTATAGTTATTTAATTAAAAAAATTAGATCTAATAATAAAATAATAAAAATAATACATGAACCTCACCTAAAAATAATTTAGACCTATTAATAGTAGTAATAAAATTATATTAATAATAATGAATATTGTTTAGGAAAAAAAGAGACTAATAATAATAATCATAATAATAATAATAATGAATTCTGTGTAGAAAAAAAAAATAATATAGACCTAATAATAATAATAATAATAATAAATATTGTGCAGAAAAAAAATTGTTGACATAATAATAATAATAATAATAATAATAATGAATATTGTTTAGGAAAAAAATATTATTATGAATAATAATACTAATAATAATAATAATGAATATTGTTTAGAAAAAAAGATTAATAATAATAATAATAATAATAATAATAATAATAATAATACTCATAATAATAATAATAATGAATATTGTTTATTAAAAAAAAGAATATTGCGTAGAAAAAATAATATAGAACTAAATAATAATAATAATAATAATAATAATAATAATAATAATAATAATAATTATAAAAAATCAATGTCAGCTGCCATTTAAATATTGATCAAATAATAATTATTATAAATTGAAGAAAAAAAACATTATTTAATAATGTCTTAGACTTTTTAGTTTTTTTATTTTCTTTATTTAAAATAAATTTAAATCATTTTAAATTTATGTCTAAAGAAAAGGACGTAATTTAGAAATATTTCCACTCCCAAATCGAACAAGGTGTGCATCACAGGAATTAAAAAGGAAGCGCTGATCGTATCGTGAATCGAATCGAGCCATGAGCAGAGTGTATCGTTACACCCCTAATGATAAAATTTAAACTGGTTTGAGTAGGTTCAGAATTCCTCGTCTGTTCCCCAGTTCTACATCACGAAAGAGAACAGAGGCAACGAGGGCACGTGCATCGGACTGGCTCGCTGGCCCGTCCGGGACTTTAACCACCGCAGCACCACCGACATGTGGCTGTACCGCGCCTACAGCGGCAGCCTGTACCACGGGGGCGAGCTAGGCCGGGTGCTGCCCTCCTTCACCCAGGGAGACACCATCACCTGCATCCTGGACATGGAGGCCAGGACCATCTCCTTCGCTAAGAACAACAGGGTCAGCTTATTCCCTACCAATATTTCGAGCACTAGATCCCTTTTCTCTTTTCAAGTATATTTTTAATCCCCTCCTCCTTGTGACCCACCAGGCCAACTCCACTTGATACGGTTCTATAATCGAGATCGAGAAACGTGATTAAAGCGTTCCCAAAGATCCCAAAATCGGATTCGTTTAATCATTTCGTCCCAATTTGCTAGTCCACCACTGCAGCGACCCAGGTCCGAGTCCTAACATTGCCTTACGGAAAGGCCTGGCATGACTTGCAGACAAAATCGACTGGGTCTGCAATAGCGTTGGGTCAGTTGGTGTCTCTAAAGTGCCCCGTGTGTACATGTCCCAGCTGCCCTGTGACCTCGAGTTTGATTAGGTGTATGAGAACCAGTGCTCTGTCGTTTCCCCCCGTTTCCGACCCTGCAGGAACCCAAGCTGGCGTTTGAGGGCGTGGACGCGGCAGAGCTTTACCCCTGTGTGCTCTTCTACAGCAGCAACCCGGGAGAGAAGGTCCGTGGACCAGCAGCACCGCTATCATCTAAAACGAGGTCCGTTTGCAAACCTTTTATAAACCGTTCTCATTCGCTCTCGTTTCTAGGTGGCGCTGTGCGACCTGGAGATGCGTGGCATGCCTAGTGACCTCTTGCCCGGCGACCCCCTGTGCTGCCCGCGAGTGGCTGTGCTTCTGGAGGCCACGGTTCAGCTCCTGAGAAGGTTACACCACGCCGAGGCCTGGACGCCTCACATCAACCAGCACATGACCCGGAGTCTGGAGCTCATCGGCACCGTCATGAAGGAGGGAGCGCATGGTACACACACACACACACACACACACACACACACACACACACACACACACGCACACGATGCGGAAGCCTGCTGACCCTTGTTCTGACCAGGTGGAGGCAGCAGGGAGCAGGCGGAAGGCGGAGAGGAGGCGGAGCCGGACTGGAAGGTAAAGAGTCCCGACCTGCTGGCCGACCCTCAGCTCGTCGTGCTTTGTACGGAGGTCTGGCCCGTCCTGGCTCTGATCGGAGGGGTGGACGGCGGGCTCAGGGCAGGAGGGACGTGTGCCCACAAACCCAGCGGTCGCCGCGCCACCCTTTTGGGCGTAGCGAAGGCGGGAAGCGGCCTGGCGAAGCTCCAGTGGGAGGAGACTGATCTGTCTGTGAGGTAGGTACCAAACCCATTAACGGCACTAATTAATATACTAACCGACGATCAGATCCAAACCCAGACCGTAGTCTGATCCTGGAAACGGTCCTCACCTCATCCTGCCATCTTCTAGGAAGGGTGTGGAAGGTGCAGGTAGAGGCAAACTTTGATTTCCAGCGTTGGATTTTCAGATTCATTTTCTAACTTTCGTTGAAGTGATTATTATTATTATTATTATTATTATTACAATATGTATTTTTTTTAAACCTAAATGTAATTTGTGTGTGTTTGTGCATGCGCTCTCGCCTGCCCTGCTCATTCCCATCTGATCTGATCTGATCTGTTCAGCTTCCCTCCTTTTTTTTAACATTTTTTTTAATAACCTAACCGTTTTTATCCTCTCTTCTTCCCCCCCCCTCCATCCCAGCTGTCATTTCGTTATACTATCCTCAACCCTCACTTCATCGTTTTCTCCGGATTCTTTCTGTTTATCCTCTTCAATTCTTCACGCTTTTTATAAAAAAAAAAATAAAATAAAATAAAAACTGGATCTCCTTTTCTGACTGACTGCTTTCTCACGTCCGTTCCCTGATTTCCATTTCTCTTTTATTTCTGCTGCTGATTTTAATCTATTTATTTATTACCCTGGTTCCGTCGCTCTTTTCAAATCCTCTTTTAGGTTTTTTTTTGTTCCTCCCTTCTTATATATTTGTCTCCCTATTTCTCATTCTTTTTTTTTTTTTTTTTAACCTGGATTTCCAATCTTCTTTCCCTTCGCTCTCCCCTGTTCTGTTTTCCTTGTTCTTTTCCATCTTCTTCTTCTTCTTTTTTTTTTTGGTGATTTCATTTCATCTTTTTTTATCAAACCTGTTCTGCCGTACCCCTCCTCGTCTTCCTCACTCTCTAAAAATGTCCTAACCCCTAACACCCCCCCCCCCCTTGTCGTTTTTCAAACCCTTCTCATTTTGCTCGTTTATTCCTGGCCGGATTTTCTCGCTCCCCTCGTTCTTTTACTTTTCCCGAATCACCTCCCACATGCTCTCTTCTTTCTCTCGTTCCTCCTCACTAACCTGAAGCTTCCTGAATTCTTGGTCACCCAGCGACACGACCCTCTCGTCCCTGGAGCCGTGCGACGTGCCCCAGCTGGACGTCTCGCGCTGCAGCAGCTTCACCCCCGCCACCATTTTCGATCTCATCCTGCTGACTGGCGTGCTGGAGGAGGTGGAGCCCAAGCCGAGAGGCGGGGCTTCGTCCAGAGCTAGACCACACCCCCTCAAGCGCAGCGCCTCCGAGGGTGCTGCCCGGAGCGACCTGGAGAAGAAGCTGGACGAGGACATGGCACGCATCCTGATACTGGAGGAAGGCTTGGCGGAGGACGACGAGGCCCAACACCAGCTCCAGGACCCCCTGCTGTCCCCCAAACCTATCGGGGAAGCCCAGGAGAGCTCCTCGTACCCGTCTCAGCCCAAAGCGGACCTGTTCGCCCTGGAGCTGCGCGCCGTGCGCGTCTCCTACCTCCTCCTGGGCGCTCTGAAGTCTTTGGCCGTCGTCCTGAACTGCGTAAAGTTCACAGACCTTCTCCTGGTGCCCAAATCCGAGCCGAGCTCCGGCCCGGACCGAGCCGAGCTGCAGTCCGTGCTGCAGTTCCTGGTGCGCAGCATGGTGAAGTGGGCGGTCAGGCCGTGCCCTATTCGACAGCACGTTACCATGGCCGATCTGGAGAGGGCTCAGATTATGATTTTTAAAGGTGCTCTGAACAGACTGCAGGGGGACGGAGGCAGCAAGGACAGAAAAGGTACAGTCCATTTTTTTTTTTTATTCCTCCAATTGTCAACACAACGTAGTCCAGTACGATTTGAGACGATGGTGTAACGCTGTAACGCTGCTACGTTGTCCGTCTGCCAGCAGAGGGCAGCAGAGGCGCACAGCTCATTAGAACTCCGTTTCCCAGGGTCCTTTGTGTTCCGGGTTAGTCCAAGTGCAGCCGTGCCGCCTCAAGCTTTTCTCCGGTGCCCCCAGAATATATACGAGCCCCACAAATGTTTTAAATCCAGACCCCGCTGTTGTTTGAGGAACCCACAAAGCCCTCCAAAGGCTAGACAAACTATTTAAAGGTTTAAAGCCATTCAAAGGTGCCACCTAGTGTTTGGTGCCTGTTACTGCAGGGTCATGACTGGCATCCAGTATAATAAGATATCCAGGCCGTTACTAAATGCAACGTGTTTAAAAACAAGAACGTCTTTCATCCTTAAAAAAGGCACATCGATGTCGTACCCTTCCTCCCCGCCCAATCACCCCCCCCCCCTTCCCCAGGTCACGGCGCGTCCCAGCCAGTGTCCAAGTCTTCCAGTTCCGCGTCTCTGCACAGCAACGCCTCGGACGTCACGGCCGTCTTCGGCCAGTCGGCATCGTCCTCCAACAACGACCTCACGTCTTCCCTCCTGAGCGCCCTGCAGGCCGACGGGCTCGACAACTTCAACCCCTTCCTCCCCATCAACCTCTTGCAGTGAGTAAGCCAGAAGATGAAGCTCAGGCTAACTTTAGCTTTACACAATGAATTCTAAGCAGTGTTACTTCTAAGCGGATCACCTTCTCTGTTCCTGAAAAGCTTTTCTTGTTTTGGGTTGCCATGACCGAACTGCCACATACCAGCCTTAGATGGTCGGAGACGGTGTAAAGTACCGCAGTAAGACTCGGGGTCAGTCGTGGGTTAGTTTTTAAAGCTTTAGGTTATTATTTAGACGATTGAAACTTCAAATTCCGCTTCTTGCCCAAGCTAAGCTAAGGCAAAGCTATACGATGAGCAAAAAAAGAAAAAAAGAAAAGAAAAAAAAGCTGTCTGATCCGGCTGGATATTTTTGCCCCAGATCTGAATCAGCCAGCTGTACGGCCAAAGCTCCCAATCAGACCGTAGATGTGGGCCAGAGATCAGGTGAGTTATGACGTGAGAAGGCGGGGCTTGAGCCTTAACGGCATGTTTATCTAACGCAGGTAGCGTTGGTGCTGCACAGCTTCACTGACCCGGGTTCGATGCTCACCTTTGCTGACAGTGTGTGCACTGTCTTTGTGTGTGTGTGTGTGTGTGTGTGTGTGTGTGTATGTGTGTGTGTGTGTGGTCGTCGTCTAGGCGCATGGTTCTGGCTCGCTTTCCCACTTTGGCCGGGCTGGTGCAGAGCCCCGTGCTACCCCAGGCGCTCACCCTAACCGGCTCCGCCCCTTGCGCGGCATTCGCCGAGCAACAGACCAGCTTCCTGGAGCCGTGCGGCCAGACCCGGACCCCCGTGGGTAAGGATTCGAGGCGCTTTTTCGGGGCCAGGTTTGTGTGTCGTTGTTTTCGGAATGCATGAAGATAATCTGCTGCCTGATTTTTGTTTTCACGCCTGTTTTGGGGGTTGAGATTTGAAATCTTAATCGAAATCACAGCTCGTTAGCAACGTGAAGTCTAATCAGTGTTGATGCAGGTTTATTTTTCTTTGTCAGTTCCGCTATAGGACATTTTCTCTCTCTCTCTCTCTCTCTGTCTCTGTCTCTCTCTGTCTCTGTCTCTCTCTCTGTCTCTCTCTCTCTCTCTCTCTCTCTGTCTCTCTCTCTCTCTCTCTCTCTGTCTCTCTGTCTCTCTGTCTCTCTCTCTCTATTCTGTGGAATATCTGATAATCAGATACTTACAGCCAGTTGAGTGAGGGCATGTGCCTGCAGAGTCTGGATGATGGAAGTTTCTCCAGAGAAGTGTTTACCATCGACCTACAAAAAACCCCAAAACCCTTAAACATCCATGAGCCCCTAAAATATAACCAGCAGGTTCCTCATGTTCCTCTTATTACCTCTGATTTATCACCTCATACCTTTCAATTATGATATTAATTACACTTCATACAAAAAGGAGGCGTATAATAATAACAACAACAACAACAATAATAATAATTACATATAATAAATCATTTATTAAATAATAATAATAATAATAATTACGTACAGGAAGAAGAGGGACTGCAGGCCGGTGAAAATGTTCACACTGATGGATTTTAGAGGATTATCATCCAAAATCCTACAACAAAACAAAGATGATTATTGATTTGATTATATTTTTTGATTGCAGTGTTTTAACCTAAGAATAATAACATATTATATTTTATTTTCCTGGTGTAATATGTATATTATTATTATTGCAATTATAATAATTATTGCTATTATTATTATTATTATTATTATTATTATAGCAATTATTCTTCTTCTTCTTATTATTATTGTGGGTGTTTTATTATTCTCTCTCATCTGTTTTTTTCATGAATGAGGTTGTGTGAATAAAGATTCTGCTACACACACACTTACACACAAACCTCTGTGTGTGTATGTGTGTATATATGTGTATATGTGTGTGTGTGTGTGTGTGTGTGTGTGTATATATATATATATAAGAGCTGCTGCAGTGGATCAGGACTTGATGTTCCTCCTCACAGCCAGGTTAGGTGATGAAGATCAGTGAAGACTCCGTTCTTTAACAGTGTGATGCAGTTCTGGCTCAGAGATCTGTTACAGAACATAAACATCATCATCCTCTTACAGAATCTGCTCCTAGTTATGATCCACATTTCTACAGGAAACTGCTTCCTCAAACCATTACACTCATCCAAATCCAAAAGAACCACAACAGCTCAGATTTAAGAGTTCAGAATCAGACGCCAAGCTTTTACAGCTGCACATAAAAGTGCTGTGGAATATTCAGTTCCTAATCAATCAGCCTTAGAGCCAAATCAAACTAAAACATCAAAAGAGACGTGATTCAAAGCCTGCCTTACTCTAACAATACTAACAAACCATTCACTGATTCAAACACTGATTCACTGGGTGAATAACAAATGACTCAGAGTCAGTACTAAACGATTCACTGATTTAAATACTGCCTTACTGAATAATAAAGGGTCGTCTCAATCATCAAATCATTCATTTGTTTCAAAGACTGAGTCATTAAATGAAAAAGAACCGACTCCAGGATTTAATGATTCACTGATTAAAGCACTTATTTACTAAATAAAAGAGGAACGATTCTTTTATGTAAATGATTCACTGATTGAGAACGTAACGTACTCACAGTTTCTGCAGCTTAAATAATCCAATAAAAGCTCGATCAGATATAGAACTTATACAGTTATCCTGTAGAAACCTGAAACAAACACACACACACACACACACACACACACACACACACACACACACACACACACAATATATATATATATATATATA
>JAUZST010011765.1:0-11755 GCA_034779995.1 Parotocinclus haroldoi
TTTTTTTTGAGATATATATATATATATATATATATATATATATATATATATTGGACAAAGCAGTTAAATCAGTTAGCATCAGTAATGGATCATGAGAAGTTGCCAGAACTATACAAATTAATTGTAACTATGAAAAAAGCCTTATTTCTAACTTTTTTGTGTTTGATCTATAGTCCCTTTATATTTCTATAGAAAACGTCATGGAACAGTAAACTGCTAAAACCTACAACACACAATGATATAATTAGAACATTTTGTCTGTTTAGTTTACATTTTTTGCATATTCAATGTATTCCCCAACAGCGCATTTATCTGATTTAAATTGAAAGTTTTAAAAGTGGGATCAGTAGCTCAGTTTTAAATTGTATAAGGAAGGGGAGGAACATGCAGAACGTCCAGCTGAGTGCAGAGTGACAGGATCAGGTAGCAAGCCCATATTAAAATTAAAGCAGCTCTAGTTAAAAAAAAACTACACTTTAGAACCATGACCTCCAAAAATCCCCAACCTTTCTAGTACCAATAGATCTAAGCGCTTTTGCAGAAAAACCCACAATCCCAAATTTGCTTATAAGGATGACGGAACGCGAACTGGCTGGAGGTTAGGTGGACAGTGGCGCCACCTGCTGTCCATCACATTTTTTATCGCATATGTCAATAACTCCAGAACTTTAGAAAGGTATTACAACAAAGTATTACTCTACAAACTATGTATTATGTTAGCAAGAAAATGAGAAAAAGAAACAAGTCAGTACGAACAAAAAATGCAAACCAAAAAGAAAAAATAGATAGAAAAACGGAGGAATAACAAATATAGAGTAAAGCAACTCTTACAGAGCAAGTGAAAAAGAAGGCCAAGATATAAGGGAAAAAAATGAAATCACTGACATTATTAAGAACTACAGTAAACAGTTTGTTCATGTTACTGGTATAAAAGTAAAGAAGATTGATGGTGGTAGAAATGCATGTAAATATCGAGATAGTATTTAATTGCATCGGCTGCTCTGTTCTGTATTTGTTTTACATAATGGATCTTTTTTTCCATAATCCTCAGCACTTGACTTGATGATGATTCGTCCTATTTGGATTCTTGATTAATCTGATTAATTTTATGCAGATTGCTGATTCATGTGCTGCTTTTAAACTCAGAAGTCTATTTAAAGAAAAAGAATCTTACTCAGGCAGCTTTAAATTACAATCTGTATGAATCACTCATACATTGTAGTCAGATTCCATCAATGTGTCTGAAGGTGACTGAAGAAGAAGATAAGAAGAAGGAAAACCATGAAAAAGAGAGAGCAAAACAAACAAATACAGAAAGAGACAAAAGCGAGGCCAAAAAGAAGAACAGAAAAAAGAAACACCATGACAGAAAACAAGCTGGACAAAAATACAAGAGATTAAAGTTCAACCAAATACAAAAAAGAAATTAAAAAAAGACAAAGAAAAACTAAAAAAAAAAAGACAGTAACAAAGACAGACAAAAGCAAGGTCAAAAAGAAAAATAGGGCACATGGAACGAAACAAAAACAAAGACAGAAACAATACAGAGGAAAAACGAGAGAAATTAAATTCCAACCAAATAAAAACAAGGACAAAGTAAGTAAATAGAACATGAATAAAAACACAGGAAGATTGGAACGCAATAGAAAGAAAAATAAAAAATAAAAATAAAAATACGATCTGAAAAATAAGTGAAAATGAATGAAAGGGAAAGATGAAAGAATGGGGAGAAATAAATATAAGGAAATAAATAAAAGGAACAAGTGATAAAAAAAGTAAGAAAGGAAAAAAAAGAGAACAAGATATAATTCAGGACCTAAATAACAAGAGTGGAACTGATAGTAGAACATGTAGACAGACCGAAATGAAAAAATAAAAACAGAATAAATAATCAGTCGACCAAACAAATAATTACAATTAGAAACAAAGGCAGAAATAAAAACATAGGAAGCAATTCGAGAAACGAGAGACAAGAGAAATGGAAACGAACAAACAGTGACAAAAAAAAAAAAAAGAAGAGAAGCACAAAGAGAAAAAGACAGAAGGAAAGAAACGCACAAAGACGTGAAAGCAAGGTCAAACTGAAGAAAGAGATATAAATAAGAAAATGAAAAAGTAGTAGAAAGAGGAGAAAGATGAAGGGAAGAAAAACGAAGGAAGAAGGTAAAAGACCAGGCAGATACAGTACAAGAGATGAGGTAGAAGAGTTGAGGGTTCGAGTCCAAACCCATGAGTAAAGCCCTTAACCCCTAATGACTTCTACTGTACTTTGTATGACTGCACCACGTCTTCAGATCCGATTTTGGACTGAGCTGCTCCTTTATAGCTTCTGCTTCTAATATTTACAGTTCAACGTCACGATTCTAAAGCATCCATCAGCTGCAGTGCATTTATTCTAAGACACAGAACAGATCAATAGAAACTCTGCAGCGTTCGGTTTTCCCAGAGCATAACAAACCAAATCAGTTAAACAACATTAAAAGAGAGACGCACTCCTAAACGGGCTCTAGAATTAAATTTGGGCAAATTAGCCAAAGGTTTCGGTTCATCACATTTACGTTGCTCACGTTGAAAGGATGTGTTCTGAGCACCGAGCCGTGAAATTAGTTTTAAAAGAGGAGCTCAAGTCTGAAAAGTGTAGAACTGATTCAGACGATCGTCCCAGTTACACTGGTATGTTTAGTATTGTCTGGAACAAAATGTTACCTACTACATGTACGCCGGACAGTCGATACACATGGAGGGCCGACAGGTGAACCAGCCTCTAGGTTATCTCCAGCGCTTGCTGCGTGTTTTGCGCAGTTTTTCTTCTCACGACTCCTGGATGCAGGTTTGCTGCTGCAGGGGGTGACGTGAGGGTTCTCCTTTGCACACCAGACCAGTCTGGGTTTCCATTTATAGCACTTCTCAGACGCCGTTTTACCGACACAACCTTTACAGGTACAATCCTCACCACTGTCCTCCGTGTCTGTGAGCAGCTTCGTATTCAAACCCGACTCAAAGAGTTTATTTGAACTTTTATCCACAATGACATTTCAGACAGCCGGAACCTTGTGCTTCACTGGAAGCAATTCATACTCTCAAAGATACTTTCAAGACGCTCAAAGGATCCATGACTCCATGACGAATGCGACCACGAACGCTGAAAGACTTAACGAGTCATAGAATTTATCAGCGCCGGACTTTGCTTCGTCCAGATCAAGGCCTGGCAACCCAAAGCCATTTGAGGTCCGAGACGTGAACTGTTCCCTGGACGGAATCTTCTGATTACGATCGTGTTAATGAAACGTTCATCAAAGCAGCACGTTTGATAAAGACAGGCGAGCCGAGACAGAGTGGCACACCAGGTATGGATAGTCAAAAACGACACAATGAAGAACATGAAAACAGAACTCCAAGAACAAGAACAACTAAATCATGTGGGTAGGTCTGTATAAGAAAAATAACCGAGTTCTGGACAGTCTTTTTTTTGCATTAGTGATCACAAAATGAGTTGCACCTAAGGCGTTGTCGGGTCCAAGGGTGGCAAGAACACGTACGCATCTAGACGAGCAGTAATAGGCGAATGTGACTGAAACCGAGTACACACAATGACACTTACAGACACATACAGAGAACAACGCAGTGCAGATTTCTATATAGTACAGTACAGCACATACACATGGGGTTCTAGATGGCACAAGCCACTGTATTTCATTCCTACCATCATGTTTCATTTCAACATGCATTCAAGGGTCCAGTGTTAAAGCCTTCGCTGGGTCACTCATCTTGCCATGCCCACAAAACTAGGCTGGAACTAAACTACATAACACCAATACTCACTCGTTATATTTTAAATTCCACATTTTATGTCCATATACGCCATTGTCATATTTTGTATTCTTTAATTATGCTCTTTATAGTACATTCGTGATAGTATATATTATATATTATGTCTCATTTTCTTTTAAATATGTTCGCCATTTTAATCCCTTTTTCAGTCTTGGTTCTACGAAGGTTTAATGAGTTTTTCCTTTCCACTGCCATCCCCAGGCTTGCTCAGTTAGGCCTAGGTATTTGTAAAGATGTAGTAAAGTTGTAAAATGCATTTACACCTTGATCACCTTGACCGACCAGTCTGTCAGACGCCACGCTGTGGACCAGGCTGGTCACACCACTGTAGTGGTGTTTTAGCCATTATTTAATGTCACCCCGCTGGCTGGGCGGCCAGGCCATTACGCCCTCGAATCGATGCCAATTTAGAGTGACCGAACGACCGAACGAATGCCAATTTAAAGTAATTAATGAACCTAGCATGTCTTTGGACTGTGGGAGGAAACCGGAGTACCTGGAGTAAACCCACGGAGACACTGGGAGGAAATGCAGACTCCACACAGAAAGGACCCAGGCCGAACCATTGTTTTTCTTGCCGTGAGGCAGCGGTGCCACCCCAAAATACTTTTTTTTTTACAAATAAAAATTCCTTTGATTACTTTGAGTTTAAAGGTGAAGAGGTAAAACTGAAGTGGTGAAAAGTTAAAAATGGTAACTGATGTAACTGTGGGACTATTTTTTTAAATTTTACTATAGGTTATGAAAAAGTCAGTGTTACTACTGAGACACTGAAGCAGAGCTCAAGCAGTTTTAACATTTCATCGCTACATCGATGTTCCAGTTATTCCCTTTTTCTCTGCTTTGGTTGTTTAATGTTAGAGTAGTTTAAAGTTTTGTCATTTCACTACTGATTTATCACTGCATTGATGTTTTATATCACCGCTTTAGTGTTTCAGTAGTTTACTGGTTCAGCCTTTTACCTGTTTCAGTACAGGTATTCTTTATTTAATGTCCAATAGATAAACGCCTGTTCAATTTAAGGGCCGCAAAAAAAAAAAGTCTTCTATGCATTTTCTATGCATTGTATATCTAACTCATGTCTGAATGACAGAAACTTCGGCACTCGCAATAGAACCCTTGCGACACTTGCTGACATAAAAAGAGAATCGCAGGTTTGAAAGGCGGTAATAAACTTTATTCTACTACTGCCTTTACAGGACTTAAATAAATATTGTTGTTAAAAATACAAGTATTTGACAACTTTGACTCTTTCACAGAATGGAACACTATAATGTTAAACGTACATATAGAAACAGACCTGTACATTAACTTTCACCACTATTTTTCCGTATTTCAGTGCTCCTTCGCCGTTTCAGTATTGTACTGGTTTAATTCCAGTCATTTTACTGGTATAGCAAAACTCCTTCACAATGTCCTTAGAAACGTTTTATTCACTGTTTAACCATTACGAATCTATTGTGATATTACAGTAATTCATCACTTCAGCCATTTAATTTTTTCACTGCATTTTTCTGCATCTTCTCCATTTCACTTTTTTTTTTTTAATTTTGATTGTTACACTGCTTACAAAAAATAATGGATATTTCATTACAGGACATTTTTTTTTTTCATTTTTGTAACACTGCTTCGATGCTTCACCATTTCATGACCATTTTGCTGTATAAACAGTTCAATGCTTCACAGTTTCACCATTTCTCTGCAGTTTGTCAGTGCTTTACTGTTTAACCATCTCACTGTTTTCTGTATTTGGGTGTTTCAGCAGCTCGTGTCACCATTTATTATTTCAACGGAAGTGAGGTTCCCCATTTCATTCAAGTTGCTCTTTCATCAATTCACAGATTTGTTATTTTCCACTGGTTTGAATTTCAACTGAACGTGACAAAGTGGAGGAAGGATGAGGAACCACTGAGATCAGCTACTCTTCTGGAACTACTGACATTCTAAAACATGACTGGAACATTGAAACACTGAAACCTCCGGAAAGGGAAAGTGAAAAACTCAATTCTACAGTGGTTCAGCCAACGGGTGAAAAAAGTAAGACCAAGAAAAATGGAGTGACAATGAAATGTATAACCAATATGCTCATTTTACAAATTCTAACTACAAGGCAATTACAGGGCATCTTACAATCACTCATTCTTTAATTTATTCATTTAGAGTCACGTCAGAGAGTCAGTGATAATCCGCAAAGCATAAAATAGTTGTCCCCTTCCTTACCTGAGGGTCGAGAGACAGAGACTGTGAGAAAGAGTGGGACAGATACTTACATGCTCGAGTTTTTCCTTCTTGCTGAGCCACACACTGGCCAGGTAGTCCTGCTGCTGCACGGCACTCGAGATGTTGATGGATCGGCCAGCGGGGTTAATGGGCAAATCAGGGCGTTTCAACTGCTCGAAGCCACCCAAGTTTGAGGTCAGCCGGCCGAGAGAAACCTCCATGATCCACAGAGCCGTGTTGCTCACCACCTCAGGCAGACTGGCAGTGCGTTCAAGTGTGTGCGCAGCTCAGCCACTACCCTACACAAGCCCCCCTCCAACAGCCCCGGGGCTGACCAAGTTCTTCTGTCGCTCTCTCCGATACGTGCGCACACACACAGTGATGTGGACAAGTGACATACACTACTGTAATTTGGTGCTTAAATAACTTCACAGGTTTATCTCTCTTTCTAATGTACATTTTTTTATAGATCTCACATAATACACCCACACCTAGCCTCAGCAACCTTTGGTTTTCTCAATGTTTATTTTCGTAAACAAGGAATTTTCTGTACGAGGACCAACAAAGTGTTCACAGAAAGTCAAGTTTTTTTTTTGTAGGTCCTCACAATGATGTATAAACTTGACCCTCTCTACACACAAACACTGTTGGTAATTGTACGTTATGGGGGACTGTCCATTGACAAGTATTATTGTAGCTTATTAACGCTACACCCGAGTGTATCCACAGTAAACCAGGTGGCCTTTTTATTAGCACCTTACTTAAATACACCTTTAAGGTTGAGGAGACCAGCCAAATGTCCCCACAAGGACAGAAATATCAGATGTTATTATTCTCCAGGGACATGTGGTGCCACAGGAATAACAAATATGCCTCTCTCTCGCACGCAAGCAGACCTCATTTCCAGCTCTTTCTCACCCTTTACCTCGCAGTCTGTCTATTCAGCAATCGCTCACTCTTCATTTGATCTCTACTTTTAATCTCAGACTCTCTCAATTGCTTTTCTCTCCATCGCTCTCTCTTTTTCTTTCAGTACCTCGGATTCATCTCCAGCAATTCTGCCCTCTCACTTCTCCCTGACATTCGACATTTATCCGTTCCATCCATCGCCGTTCCATCCACCCATAACACACACATACTCATCAGATCAATCCTCCACTGACCCACTCTTCGTTTCTTTCAACCAACCATTAGTTCACATACAAGAACACCGTCATATCAAATCAGCGACTTCATCCATCTACTAGTCCAACTCACCCATCCAGCTCCCCTTTGTATCGCCAATCATTAACCAAATCTTTTGTCCACACACATCCTGCTCTTTCAACATCACTCACTCACTCACTCGTCTTTTCCCTCACTTCCCTATCCCGTCTCTTACCATCTCTCTCCCTCTGCAGTTCTATAATACAATATTGGCAAAGCAATATCTGTCTCCCCTTCTCTGACAGGTGGGATAGCCTTGGCACAGAAAGGGTCCACTAGTGGCGCAGCAGAAAACGTACCGCAGTTCCTACCACCCTCAACACCCCCGTCTGGCTTGCTCACACGCTCCCGATAATCCCTCACATCATATCGCCGGCCTGAGTACTTCCATTACTTGAGAGCTGTGAGCATAGCGTTATAGCCAGGACCACCCGTTCAGAGTCACTATTCCTGAATTACGAATCAAAACACTCAAACGTCCTCCAGCTTGCATAGCTGCCTCATCAGAATAAATCCCTTTGCCACAAAAGAGCAGAGTGTCTTCCACGCATACAGATTAAGCTCCGTTCAAATTAAAATTGATTGTGCTGACTCGCGCGTCTTTGCACATGGCATGAGATTCATTCAATTCAGGTCACATGATTAGAAACTGATCAGCAGTACGTCCAGAGGTACTTGAAAGTAGTACTTCAGGGCTTTAAAGTTACTACTATGGCCACAATGATATTATATACTCAGAGCCTCCTTTTTTGGATAGACCATACCAATAGCGGGTCGGATGGAGCCATCCGAAAACGGTACACTGTGGTCTGAAGGGATGGATGTGGTCAGAAACAATACTTGGGTAGGCTGTGGTGATTAAAAATGCTAAATTGGTATTAAGGGGCCCATGGTGTTCTTAGAATCCCTTAGACTGTTATAAAACCACCAGCTTGAACCATTGATACTAATTCTAGTGTCCAATTTTGGTGATGCCTTACGAATTGCAGTCTCAGGTGCCTCTTCTAAGCTGACATGAGTGTCAGCTGGTGTGGTCTTGGGCTGCTGTAACCCATCTGCTTCAAGGACGTTTTGTGCATTCAGAGATGCTTTTCAGCTCGATCCAGTCTGGCCATTCTCCTCTGACCTTTGGCATCAACAAGGTATTTTCATCCAGAAGTGCTGCTCCATGGATATTTTCTCCGTTTTGGGCCATTCTCTGTAAGCTCCAGAGACGGCTATGCATGAAAATCCCAGTAGATCAGCAGTCTCTGAAATACTCAAACCGTCCTGTCCTAGCACCAACAACCACATCATGTTTAAAGACATGTCAAGACATTTGCATTTGCCTTTCTTCCCCCATTTAAGTGCTCGGTTTAAACTTCAGCAGGTCCTCTTGACCATGTCTAAATGGCTAAACATGTCAAGCTGCTGCCAAGTGATTGGCTGATTATACATTTGCAGTAATTAGCAATTGATCAGGTGTACCTAGTACAGTGGGGATTAGTGTAACTGCACATCATTAAGCGAACGTCAGGAAGATATTTATTTGTGAATTCCAACTGGTGGCGTAAACAGGAAGAACATAAACTGGCCTAGAACAGAACCCTGTGGGACACCATATAGTCATGCTTTAATTACTGTAACACAACCCAATGTTCTCTCTACGTTTTGGTAACAAACTGCTAGGGAACATAAAGGACAGGTAAGTCTAAATGGACCATGTCTTGAAAATACAACTGCAAAAATATGCTTTATAACAGAGTAAGAAATACAAATGAAAAAAAAAATAACGCTTTATGGATACATTCAGCTAACAGACCTGACAGTTCGCACAAGAAACATACATACAGGTCTTTTTTTAATTAATAAGCAATGGAAAGCACTTACCTCCTGCTGGCTCCTTATGTCTTCTGTCCAGGTAATAGCAGGAATGACTGCAACAAATCAGCACAACTCTGAATCTCAATACATAAATGTTCATTAGCGGCGCACTACAAAGGAGGCTAAGTGCTCGAACGATAATCCACTGATGGACAAAGCAAGGTCAGATTCACAGGTGTTGTGCTAGTTGGCAGGATCTCAGGTCTTTAGTCAATCCAGGAAGCTGACTTTTGGCCAAGCTCATGTCCTGGGGGTAACAAGGGTAAAAAGTTTTCTTCAACACACTCTGGTTTCGACCGCCATTGCATTCACTATTTATTTATAGTACCAGAATGAGCAGTGAGGTGTCTGTTGGAGTTCTTTGCGGATTTTAATAATGCTAATACTGGAACACACCATGTACCCCTGACTGGAGTGACCAACCAGCACATGGTGCCCATTTCTACCACGTCTGGGCATCTGGGACCGGATTCAGCGCTCTTTAAGAAAGGACATCTTCTTAAATGTATGTTTTCTCTTAACTACCTTCTTAAGCAAAAAAAAAGGCTAAGAAAAAATTGTGGTTCTTCAAATAATATTTCAAGAATGACCTTTTTCTGAAATCTTTTTTTCAAGAACAATTCTAAAACAAGGAATTACTGAAGAGTGACATCCATTTTTCAAATGTTCTCTTAACCATACAAAAGCCTCACACTTAAGTTAGAGGAATTGACAAAGGTAACCATTTAAACAGTTTAACTTTCAGTTCAAAAGTTCAACAGCAGTTTTGTGTGAAGGTTCTCCATACAAAAGTTGTCGACGTAAGAAAAGTATATAACAAAGCTGTTTCTTTAATCTGTGCTTTAAATAGAAGTTTACCGGGTTTTGGAGAAGGAGGAAGAAGTGGAAAGTCACCAAGAGCTCTTCCCTTTACAAGGCCATTTTAACAACAGACACAACGTTATAATGGCACTAGACATTACGTATATATTCGTCTTGGTTCTTGAAACATTTTTTTTTTTTTTTGCCGAGCATGTCTGAGCTGGGTCTATAGTTGTATAGTAGTTATGTTGTGCTCAGAGATGTTGTGGTTCTCTAAGCACAAAAAAAAAAAAAAAAACTTTCATCCAAAAGGTCAAAACATCCATGTCGCCCCCTCAGCGTGTAGCTGTTCATTCAAATAGATTTAATATTGTGATAAAACAATTGGGAAAACATTTACATTTGACAACCCTTGGTTTATTTGGAGAGTCTACGTGTAATCCGTATCCAACAATGGACAACAAGAGGTTCACTTAATTAACAGGGTTTCTAAAACCGCCAGCACAGCTAATTCACTGCAGCACGCGCACGCACGCACGCACGCACGCACGCACGCACGCACGCAAAGTATCAAAAAGAGCACTCCAATTTCCCACAGAATGTTAAGATTTAAGACTGAATATATAGATTTGTTTATTAATACGTATTTGTAATTATACATCCAACGTACTATACGGTTAAAACGGACAGCGTGGTCCTACCCAGCCTTAATTCTGAAGTCGGTCATCACGTTCCCGAGCCCTCGGCGGAAAAAAAAAAAAAAAAAAGTTCGCTAAAACAATTTCAAGACCTTTCCGGAGCAAAAGGCACGTTTCGTCAATAAAAAAAAAAAAAAAAAACAACAACAAAAACTAAACGAAAGGTAGGTGGATAGTCACCTGTCAAATGAGCAGAGCAAGGACGACTGTTCTAAGCTAGGTTTTAATTCTGCAGCTTCCCAGGAGAAGAAGAACAGGAGGCTGGAGCAATCAAGGAGCTAGCGAGGAGCTTGGAGGTTCGGAGGAGTACAACAGGAGGACAGGTGACAGACCGCTACACAAATCACGTTGAGTCACAACCGCTCCACAGTTCGAGGCTCGAATCTTCAGTGACTCTTGTTTAAACCTACGGCTTGGCTATGGTTCCTGGTCGTGGAAGCGTCTGTGTAGTTTCGTGTGCACCCAGGCCTGCCTGGATCCCATAGGAGGTACTTGGTGAGCCGCCCTGAAATGCCCTTCTCCTGTCTGACATCCCCCAGTCTGATCACGTATTGTGTGGAGACCAGAAGAGAGGAGGGAACTGGGTGGGTGGGTGGGCCCTCTATTATTGGTCCCCGGCCTAATCCCGAACCACATCCCGACTCTCTGCCTTCGGCCAGTCTGCGCCACTGGACGTGGCAGGAGGAGGCGGGGCGCTCTCAGGAGCTCATACAAAGACCTTGGCGAGGGAGTCGGCTCCAGCGCTGGCGATGTAGCACTTGGATGGATGGAACGCAACGTCGTGGATGGACTCGTCGAACTTCTTGCGGTGGGCCGTGAACTCCTGGATGCACGTCTTGCTCTCTAGGTTCCACAGCCGGATGGAGCAGTCGTGACCTGAGAAAAAGTGCATGGAAAATATCAAAGTTAAAAAAAAAATAATAATTTTATTACCTCATACATAGATTAGCGATGTATTGAAATAAAAGTCTTGGGCGACATATATATATATATATACACACACTACTCACAAAAATTAGGGGATATTTCATTAAGGGATTTTTTATTTTGCAAGTATCCAATTCAATTCAATTTTATTTATATAGCGCTTTTTACAACGTAGCATCGTCTCAAAGCAGCTTTACAGTAATACATTA
>JAUZST010011766.1:0-11755 GCA_034779995.1 Parotocinclus haroldoi
ACATGCGTGTTAGGTTAATTGGTGTCTCTAAATTGTCATTGACTTGTTTATGCAAACACCCCAGCCGTGTAACTGGAAACAGCTGCACGCCGGTCCCAAGCCCGAACAATCCCTAAAACAGCTTGCCGCTTAGTGTGCCACAGATTTGGCCACTTAAACACATAAGTCAAGCGTAACTACGTGGTTGGACAACGTGCCAAGAACAAGAGATAACAGCATGCACAAGCCGTTCCTAGAAAAAGTACCTAATGGCTTGAATACATTGCATTCTGCTTATCTCGCTTTTGTGTTTAGTAAACAGTGTACTCTGTTGAAGTTTATTTTCTTCACTCATACGGCTTTATGGTGCAAAAATGTGATCATTCATAATTTACCCTCTGAGGACCAAGGGAAAGATTTGTCCCATACTTATCAATGGATGCCAAATGTGATTTAGAATGAAGTGCTGCAGCAAAAAAATACCGTATGTGTTTATTTCTTAACCCTTTCAGGACTGTAGGTTATTTCAATCATATTTGGGGTCTGTTTAAATATATGAGACAGATATGTCCCTTGATTATCAAAGGGTTAAAGTGATTTGGTGCGATTAACACAACCATTGTTTCACAGCACAAATATGTAATGCTAAAAAAATGTATTTTTTCAGAATGAAAAATCCCCTGATGTTTGTAAACTATGCAGTGTAGAATGTGTTTACACTGACTAAATAATCCAATGATAATTGGATTTCTGCAATGATGCAGAGATAAAAAGAGCTGGAGAGAGCTAAGAGAGAGAGCTAACTTCAGAAATCCGATTTTTCAGTGCATATATATGCATTCAGAAGATATTTCACCATGGATAATTTCATTGTAATTTTGTAATAAATTAATAATTTTGAAGTATCTTTTATTTTTTTCTGAGCAGTATATATGTGCATGTGTGCAGAGTTGCTTTCAAAACCAAACACGGCTGCCAGGTTCTCTTCTTCTAAGAGATTTCATTTATTTGATTATCTGATTACTGAGTGCATCCGAACTTTTTTTATCGGATTCCTGACAAAATACAACTTTTTGCAGCTATTGGATTATTAAGTGCCTGTAAATGCACTCAATGTCAATATAAAGTTCTCTAACCCAGTTCCTTAATTTGCCTAAAGTGAAATCTAACAAAGCAACATTATCTATCTAACTGAATATGTACCCTCTGTAAGACCAGGACACAACCTGCCATAATGCCATCCAAATGTTTTGGGCAAGTGTTAGGTAGAGAAAGAGGAAAGGAGGTGATTTGTTCCTGCCAGGTAGAGACAAATGAAGGATGAGCCGTTTTGTTTCTCCAACTGGGGGATGCCCCAAATGGATGAACAGAGGGGGGAAGGGAGTCAGAAGGAGAAAGCGTCTGAGAGGCATAGAAGTGGAGGCGTGTTCATTTTTATCCAACTACTCTTTTCATGCATGACAAACACTCATTAACCAGTGTATATGTGCATAATACACTTCAGCTCCACAATCCAAGCTCTTCATTTGGGAGGAGACAGGACATATGTGTATTATGCCTTTATTCAGAGGTCTCCAAAAATCTGTACGAGTTCACGGCCGGGGCAAAACAGTGGACAGAATTATCAAGGTCATATTTATAGCTTTAATCCAGACAGGCTAGCAGGAGGTCAAAATAAGAAATAAACACTAAATAACATTGAAGTTCAGAGAATTGAGAAATCAGGGGAAGGATATTGAACAGAAAAGCAATATGCATACATGCCTGACATGATCAGTATTTGTATTAAAAGCGATGTATTTTATCCATGTAGCAAAAGGTAAAATAACTTTTTGTTATAGCTTCACATATGCTACTGATGCAGTAGATAGAGATCAGGTTTAAAATGTCCTGGAGCATTATCCTCAAGGTGAAACAGGGGACAAGTGAAACTGACATATTAGATCACAAGAAGCGCAAACAACAACCAAATAAGGAACATGGAAGTCCACAATAGTGAAAAGTAATACATGTAGTCTACTACTGTATGCAACTATAAGATTATACAGGCTTTAGTGAGCTAATTGTTGGCTTTTTGAAGGAAGTGCTGGTAAATGTTGTACATTACAATATTTGTGACCATGCAATCTGTGATTGGAAAAAAAGCTCCATTTCTACCTTAAACATTGTGGTAAGCCCTATCTTGAGCAGAGTAAGGTAATATGTACACAGGCAGTGTATGAACTGACCAGGGAAACTGCATATTAACCACATATTTGTGGTATTGAATTAGTTAATTGTGGCTTTTCCAAAATGTATGGGAAAATTTGAACACATTGGAGTCCCAAGTACACTGATTTATAAAGAGAAACAGGTTTTCATACATAAATCATTCCAAATTATTATAGGCATAAAATCAGAGCTATGTATACGCATCAATCAAGTGGGGATTTTACATACACTTCCACACGCATGGCCCCTGGAGATAATGTCAACAGGAACCTGCTGTTGTGTCCACAAAGAGCAGTCAGGCGAGCAGTCCACACCCACACACACACACACACACAAACGTATAAATACATACAATTCCAAATGCATGCATACATACACACATGCACACACACACACACATACACATATATATATTTATATATATATATACACAAACACACACACACACACATGCACATGCACACGCAGACATCCACTGTGCTATCCTGGCGGGGATTTTGCATAGACATTAATGAATACTGCAGCTATATAATGTTACACATACACCCAACCCTAATCTTAACCACAGTAAACCAAGCAAATAATTTTTTACCATTTAGCAAATCATTTGTCAAATATGTCAAATCTTTCTTTAACTGACAGTGCTTTTGGTCCCCACAATGTAATTTAAACATGGAAGGGCATACACACGCACGCACACACACAAACACAAACAAACACACACAAACAGACAGTCCTCGATAGATTAAGGAGATATGTTCATCCATTCTTAACATACTGAAACCGACAGTGGCAACCTTGGGATAAAAAGATAACAGTATTATTCTATTTTTTGACCTGCATCATTGTTTTTTGTAGAGGAACATGTGTTCTTGAGTAACAATAAGGTAACGCCGTCAGGCTGCTGAGCCTTGTTATTGAATCCAGACACTTGATGTTGAAAAAGCCTGGAGTGAGATTTCTCCAAAGCAACAATAAGTCATTGTACAAATACAAAACAAGTTCCAGACATTCATCTAGACCCACACATGAGACTCCAGCTTTCAGGAAGGCTGTAATGATGCAGAGGAAAAGACCACTTAAGCACTATTTGTTATTGGTGTGAGAGGGTTCAAGTTGTTTACTATGAAGCAGCAGTAAATATGATTATTGTCAAAGCTGTATATGTTTCCTTCTGGGACAGACTCCTGAGTGCAGCCGCAGGCTGAGTTTACCTAATTATTTATTTAGCCCCCTTCCCCCTTCACTGACTGCCTCACACAATAAAACATTAATTCCCCAAAGGGCCTTATTCACCCCAGCTACCTCCTTCACAGTGTGTGTGCGTGCGCACCCAAATGCACAGACTTTTGAGTGCTAATGTCAGTCCGTACTGGCACCACTTTCTGAATAGGATGTGGCTTTGCACTCGTTCCACACCTAAAGTGATGTTGCTATAGTACGTATAGCCTGGTAGACAATTTCCTGATGACAATGAGAGCAGTCTCCACATGATCGCCGCATAACGAAGGTTAAAATGATAACATGATCATTTTTTCTCTGAACTACTAAAAAACAACCAAAATGAAGTATGATGTCAGCTCTTAATTGCCCCTAGGTATGATTAAATTTTAATGATTGAGTGTGTGATGGACTGGTTCCCTGTCCACAGTGTATTCCTGCCTTGCAAGTGAATTAATGAATGCAAATAGATATGAATAGATAATGAAAACCTTATTTGTAATCCACTATTCACAGTGTTTGCATTTGACACCGAATCATGTCACTCAGCAAGTCAAAGATCAGGAACTGACATTTCACGTCTCAAACCTCTTGTGTATGCCACCATAGATTGATTGGCAATTAAATGTATAACATTAGGATATATTACAACACCTATTCACTTGATTTCAATACTACTTAATCTAGTTTAGGGTTGCAGAAAGTAGGAGAGGTTGGGCGAGGTCAGTGTCGCTGAGTGGCAGCGCGGGTGAACGTCCATCTCAGGCACACACATATCCACTCATTCATCCACTGACCGACATGAGACACTTTAGAGATGTCAGCTGACCTAACGCATATAGTTGGAATGTGGGAGGGAAATAAAGTACCAAGAGGAAACACACAGACACAGGGAGAACAAACAAGTTCCACACAGGCAACAGAACTCCAATACAACTTCATTCAGCAGTTTTCTTATGTTCTGATGTTGTAGCCTGTCATGTCAGAACACCTTCTGTTGGTCGTGTCACAAAACCAATCGGGTCTAATACTCCACCCAAATGGCATATAACTGCAACAAGCTGGTGTTTGTGGTCTAATTTCGCTGGGCTCCTTCATACAATTTATGAAACACATCATAATCTATCATAAACTGATGTATTATGCATATTAAACCCCTACCCAAGTCATAAGGCACTTTTTGTGGAATTATTCTTTTATGGTTTGCAGAGTGTGTTTTTGTACTGGTACCTCGGCTAGTTTAAGTCTAGACAGCTGACTCCCAAAGTTTGTCAAATTCCTTATATTCTAAAATTAGAATCATAATCTAGATTTGGTCATCCTACAACCGATTTCTGACAGTTTGCAGACTGCTGTCTTTTAAGCAGCAGTCTTTTCAAAGCCAAAGCACCTCCATGCAAGCGAGGATGAGTAACGTCTAAGCATAGAAATCTAACGACATAGACTGTGAGGTGTGTGCACTCATTTTTAACTTTCGTTATCTTGGGTAGAACGCTAGCTTGATTATGGCACGCTAGATGCAGCAGTGAGCATGCACAGAAGTGTATCTTAACTGGCTATACAATGCAGTGGATACATGAACTCAATGTTTTTAAGTATTTTTTGCAAAGTGGGTGGCATACTTCATAATGTCAGATCCCACATCTTGTTCAAACAACAACAAAGATCATAGAGGATACATATTGCAGACCCCTATATACAATATATCACTTAATTCCATTGTATGGATTCACCCAGAGGGCTCTTTTTTGTGCCTGGTTTTACTTAAGATTCCTAGCAGAGTTCTAGATGCAGGCTGTTATTAGAAAATGTTTATTTTCAACAGTGCTACAGAAATTTGAAGTAAATTGCCTGGTGATGTTTCAAAAGTTGTACCAGACACACACAGAGAGACGCACAGACACAAGCAGACACACACACATACACACAGACAGAGTGAGCGTTTTAGAATAGGATTTAACATGGTCAGTCAGAAGGCAGTGTGTCCAACAGGAATGCCTTCATAACTGATTTCCCTGGAACCCACGTCATATACGTGCATTAAAGTCATAATATATATTCAAAAGCATGTGATCACTCTAATCACTGCTACTGCACAGAGGAATTCAGTAGGAGTTTGGAAGAGCAGAGCAGGTACATGACTTTTGTTGTTTTTTTCAATCTGACAGGAAAATTTGTATGACTGTTTTACGCAATCTTACCCAGATTGCTCGGAAGCTGCCCCGTGATGTCCAGGCAAAACATGCTGTACTGAGTAGTGTAGGGGGCCACAGTGTAGTGGAAGCACATAGTTAATATATTAAAAGTAGAGCAGGAAAGTAGCGAGACATGACGAAATGCAAGAACATGAAGGGAATGAGAGTAGGGAGGGAAGAAATGAGAGATAGCAAAAAGGGTCAAATAGCAGAGGTCAGGGAATTATCCAGTCTGTCAACTCTCATGGTCTTTAAGCCTTATTAGTACATGCCTATTTGGTTTCTAAAAAAAAGAGAAGCCTATTTCCCATAAATACAAATTCACAAACATGCATTTGTATTTGAAAGAAAAAAAGAAGGAGCAAGGAAGCAAGAAAAACAAAGAAAACATGGGAAGAGTTTCGTAATCTTCTCCGCCAGTAGAGAACTGCAATATCCTCAGTTTCATCATGATACATTCATCTGTCCTTCCTGTCCAACAAAGGAAACACACAAACTTTCCCGGTTACCACATGTGAGAACATCATTCTAGCCTGGACAGTAGTGTGCTTTTAGCTAAAACATCTGGTCCTAGACCACACATTTGCCAGATGAGTTCTGGTCATAGTTGTATCTTTTCTTTTAAAAAAAATACATTAAATTAAATAAAAACACTTTACATGAGCCAAAAACAGGTAGATATTTAGATAAATATTTAGATTTATACAGATAGTTTCTATTGTATACTGCATTATTAAAGTTAACAAACTACAGATGTGTTGCACTTCAAAACTTCATTTAAGCACCTATACCCCAATAGTTATATACTATGACCAAAAGTTTACATTGTATACAATAACCAAAAGTTTATGGACACTTCTAAATATCACATCAAAGACCACTGACATTTATACGGAGCTGGTTCTTCTACTGCTGCCACAAAAACTGGCCACAAGTATGCAGAAAACCATTTTAATTCATAATCCCTGATAATTAATTTTAGGGGGGTGCGATATGCATGGCCTACGATGATATCTTAATTGCTGTTTTAACAATTTGCTGACATTATCGAGTATGTCATGCAGTTTGAAAAAAAAAACCAGTCAAAACACACATTAAATTATTTATTGCATCATGCAGTCAAGTAGGATAGACTACTGCATATGAGCGTTAAGTGCATTTAGTAAGTTGCCAAGCTACCTAAAAAGTAAACAAATCAATCAGCCTTGCAGTCTATGCCGTTGGATGTGGTTTGGTTTTGAAAAGACAGATTTTGCCCATAAGCTGAAAATCTGCAAATTATGTCGGAAATCAGTTGCCACCGAAGACAGCTAATGACAGCTAACGTATTTCACCATCAGCAATCTAACCAGGCAAAATATATTTATGACAAACTCGATGAGTCAGTTGTTTGTGACAGGCCTAAACCAGCCAAGGTACCAGCAGAGAAACACACGCAGCAAACCTTAGAAGAACAATTCTCCAAAAAAGTGCCTTACAACAAAAAAAGCAACTGATGTAAAATACCGTCAGCTATTAGCCACATTTGAATGAGATGAGTACAAACGACTTTTGAATACAGTAGACTAAAGATGGCCCTTTCAGCGTTATCGGCCAATAGCCGAGATCAATTGATGGCCAGGCTGGATGCCATAAGTACTTACTTCCATTCTAAACAATACACAAGAATGGGCAGTAGGTTCTAGGCAGCAGGAATCTATGATGCCACTTTAAACGTAGTCAAGGTCTAATCTGGTTTATTACCACTTAGAACAAACTTTCTGCACATGAATCTGAATGCAATACTAAGTTTCAGCTTTCTGCATCCTAGACAAGTCCATGACCCAAACACTGTAGTCCAAAGGGTGCCGTCTGCAAAGCAAGACTGAGTCCAAATGAAAGCAAGCCCAGAGTCCAAGTGTTCGGATAAATTGTATATAAATGGTTTGAAATTATTTTACAGGCTGCTACATATTTAATTTTGCTAGGGTAAAACTATAAATAGCCAGTGGATGAGCGACTAGCTTAAAATGACTTTTGAGTTTGATGGCTTAAAAACAGACTAAATGGAATTATACTGATACTGAGATCCTGGATTCGATCCTGATCCATTACTACTGTGTGGCATTTGTATGTTCTCCCCATGCCCATAGAGGTTTACTCCAGGTGCTCAGATTTCATGCATTAGGAGAACTGGATACTCTGATTTGGCCCACGACTGGTGTGTTTATATAACCTTGTATCTGTCATGAAATAAATCTAATAACCAATAATAAATCTTCCAATAATAAAGTTTCCAATAATACTACTTCTGCTTGTTGCAGTTTCACTTATTTCATATCTCAGAACATTACAATCTGCACTGTTTATTGTTCGAAATAATGTGGTTAAATCAGAAGCTTGTGTGGGTTACTAATTCTGGATAAAGGTCAGTTCTGATCTAAACTACTAAAAACAACTGAGATTTATATTAAAAACATTATTTGTGTTTATATTTTGGACAAACATTGTTGTAGTTATAGCACAGAGCCATGCACAGCTGTGATGAGTAGTTAAACTCACCATCTCCTGATGACAAGCAAGCTGCATTATCCAGGCACACACGATCGCTGTACCCATATCCACAGTTTCTGTTTTTCATAAATGGTGCTCATATTAAAGAATATCTGTTTGCATGTGCTAGGAACCAATCTGCACCAAAATAAAGCTATACTTGGAGTAGGCACCGTTGGCACTAAATAAAACACTGCTCACTCCACCTAACCTAACCATATGAGTATAGAGTTTTATAATAAATAAATATTTCCTAAATAAATATTTAATATGCCAAACATAATGAATGTATATATTAACTGTGTGTATATATTTAATATTTATATTTATAAATATTTATATTCGTCGTTCAGGGATTCTCCAAGGCTTGCAGTACTGGCATGTTTAATTTGGACTGAACTCTTCATGACTTAGACATGCGTGTAGACATAAAGCCGTGATGGAAAAACCAAGCTCAGGGACAAACACCACTGCTGGTCAACCAAAATTGCTTTATTTACACAGAGTACTAATCCCATTTGGACACTACCTCTAACTGTAAGACTCTCTTAGCAGTAGTTGTCCCTGATTAGAGGAGGGGCATCCAGCATAATTTGATGGGCCAAACAGCAAGTCCTCAGTACTCATGTACTCAGTAACAACCCTTAGTTGTTCAAAAATAAACATGCTTTAAAACAACAATAATAATTTCCGCCAAGTCTTACAGCCAGGAAAAACACATCACATGGTTAAAACATGATATCACAAGCAGGAATGCTGTAAGCAGGAATTATTGGATGACATTTCACTCCTTTTAAGCTTTAAAGAGGGACACACCCATTGCCCCCTCCCAAAACTACACTTATGACTATGACTCAAAAACAAGCCTGAGACATCATAAAAAGTCTTGTGCCTGGACTTGAGTACTACAGCCCTACTTTCAATTGTCCTCAATTTCCTGGAGGGAACGCTCCCAAAGGGATCAATAAAGTTTATCCTTATCCTTATCCTCAATATAATACTTTAATAGACTTTTTAACCTCCCTTCTTAAAATAAGATTCAGAAAAATATGGTTTGCCTTTGTTAGAGAATTTGGCTGAACTTAAGTCCACTGGGTGAGTTTAATTAAAATGTCAACACTGAGCCAGGGCTTATTGTCCAACATCAGAGCCTGACCTCGTATTTAGTCTAATATAAAACATTACTGCAAAGGGGGAAACTTCTTACCAATACCCATGTTATTGGACAAAACATTTGGGTGTCCACACTCTTCTAGGACACCTAGATTATACAGCAAACTGCTTACGTCTCTTATTTCAAGCACTGATGACAAAGAAGTCATATTTGTTCATCTTTGTGCTTTCAAAGTTTAAAAGAAAACTAAGCGTATTGTTGTAAATTACAAAGGTGTAGATGACTTAGTACTATATAAGTGAACATCTATGCTATATCTATTAACCAATGATTTGTTCTCATTATTCCTGCTACCAGGCTTGACTATGCAACAGGGGAAATAGTTTATTTAAGCCCCAAAAACCTCTTGAACCGAAGAAAGTGAATTTGTAGCTACAGTTGAGCAAAAACACTACAGAAGAAAGGGGATACATTCCACAGGCTTGTCTGAGCAAGGAGGAAGAGAGCGAAAGAGATAGGGGAGGGCGAGAACTTCATTCTTGCATTATGCTCATATTTCTCAGGAAGAAAACAATTTCTAGCTAAGTATTTGACAGTTAGTCTGTTTTTCTGATTACTAACCTCAACCTCCATCCAGTTATCTGCTGTTGGGTTTAATCAGTATAACATGAAAGTTTCTATTTTTTTGCCTTCACATTCAAAGTTATGCACCAATCAGTGAATGTTTGTTGTTGGGGCGAACCGTGAGGGTGTCAAAAAGGTTTTTCAGCTGTGTCAGTTACATTTCCCACATATTCCTACAAATTACATAGATCCCATAAACTGGGACAGGGGGTGGGGACAAAGATGCACACCTGCGAGCGCACTCCCACACATCTCTGACTACTTATGCATGCCACATTGTTTGTATGTTTGGCAAACAGGTGAGGTGTGAGAGGATCCTGGTGTAGACACACCTCTTCCTGCTGATGATGCTCATTCTGGGAAAGACAACAAAGAGCTGTGAGCACAACAGAATGAGCAAGAGATGGGAATATTAGGAATGAGTATGAGCTCACCACCTGAATCCCTGCCAGACTGACAGTGACTCATTCCACCCAGGACTTGCTCAGGTGTGTTTGTATGTCCCAGGAGTCCTCTGTTTGTCCATGTTTGTTAAGGATTTAAATGGTCTCTTCTTTTGTGCCTCACCTTAAAAGCAATTACCCTGCTGTTTTTTTTATAAGGCACAAGACGCATTTTCTAATTGTGTTTGATCCCTTTGACTCACTCACAGCCACTAATGCAATTTTAAAAAGTAAAAAAAAAAAACTCTATGCTCAATTGTAGATACAGAGATGCTACCTGAATTTGTTGAACACAAAGGTCAGGTGTTCCAGTTAATGAGATGAAAGCGGTTGTGTGGGATCTAGAGGTGCAATTCCCTAAATAAGGCAACAAGTACGCTCTACTTTTGTGTTTTGAGTGAGCAGCACTCACCTGTAACACATTCATAGCCTACATCTCTGGATTCTCTAGTGGCAGTAAAATGGGATGTACAAATACCCAACTGACTCTCAATTTGACACATTTCTACTTTTCTGTTCGGGCTGTGCTGTCCAAAGTCCATACAGAGTTTGTTTTTACATGGAGAACTTTCCTGGCTTGTACAGAAGCTTGAATTTCCAAAAACACTGGATTGTCAAAAGTGAACCAAATATTATTATCTAAAAACAGAAGCCAACCCCACAGTCATGTTCCAAAATCTAGTGGAAAGTCCTTAGAAGAACCATGTATTGAATGCAATTTTTAGATGTCTGCTTCCACTGATTTGTATTATGTGCTTGTATAAAACACTGCTGTGCTTACTTAAATCAAAGCACTAGCACACTACAGGGGGTTTATAGAATTCAATAGAATTCAAAGGCCTGTTCGTGTGTTGTATACGTATGTATACAAGTCCAGATACAGATTATAGCCAGAGAAAAGCCACATATATCCCCTGACTCTACCACTGGCCCAAATGATGCGCAATTCATGTAGAAAGCCCTACTTGAGAGCATCTAACACCAGTACAAGCACTTTCTTATTAAGGTCAGATGAGGGAAAGATTTCTATCGCGGTTGTGGGTAATGCTAAGCAAGGTTTAAATGATTGCATCAGTGGCGCTGTAAACTCAGCAACAGCCGGGATTAAAAAGGGAATTTGATAATGCTGAGACTGTAAACCAATTGGTATATAGGAATGAGCTGAGGAGGGCTGTTCATGTTCGTGGCAAAATTGCTATTGTTGTCTAAAATGACTATATGTTAACCTTTTGTAGTTGTGTAGATGACAATGGCTACATTTATATATTAATGCAATAATTGTTAATAGTATTGATTAAGACAGCATTTATGTATGCACCTCATTTGTATATATAGTAATCTTGTCTTAATACCTTAGACAGCAGTTTGTGTGTGTGTGTGTGTGTGTGTGTGTGTGTGTGTGTGTGTGTGTGTGTGTGTGTGTGTGTGTGTGTGTG
>JAUZST010011767.1:0-11753 GCA_034779995.1 Parotocinclus haroldoi
CACACACACACACACACACACACACACACACACACACACACACACACACACACACACACACACACACACACAGACAGTCACACACAGACAGTCACACACAGACAGTCACACACAAAATTGTGCTGCCATGGTGGGGACTTTCCACAGACACAATGTTGTAGCTAATTAATAAACAATCCCGACTTCTGTGAACAAGTTGTAGCTACTGAGATTTATCACCAAAAATAAAAATGGGCACCGAAACTTGTCAACCATAAACAAGAACCGAGAAATGTGAGAAAGATCACATTCTTTAACTGACAAACAAACAGCAATTATGCAAAGTAATACATAATACTTTGAAGATGTGCATACAAAATATGATAAACCAACAGTTTACAGTTATCTGTAAGGCATGTGCATGTAGCAAGTAGCACGTTCTTCAAGAATTCACTACGTCTAACTCTCTCTCTCTCTCTCTCTCTCTCTCTCTCTCTCTCATATATTTATACAAATATACATACAATATTACACAATTTCATAGGAGTTTTAATCAGTTAACTTTAACTTGTTTTGTAAATATATTGATTGGTGCTATAATCACCAATATTCAGATTTCAGATGCTCCTTTTAAACTTTGTTTGTGAAGATAATCCAGACCTATAATCATATCAAAAGTCAACATGGAGTTTACAAATACACTTCAAGATGTGGAACAGCGTTATGAGGGATTTCCATCTTAAAGTCCCATAAATCAGATTAGACCGTTCAGTAGTATAAGATGCAAGCACTCTACAGTGAAAACAAAACAAAAAACCCAGAAAAAAATCTGAAAATGTACTGAAGAAGGTTCATTTTACCCTCATCAACATGAAACCATTCCTCTTTGGGGAAAGTTCTGCAAAAAAGCTTTTAAGGCTCAAAAAAAAGAGAACAAAACCAGTTACTCAAAGGCAAAACGCTAAAGTCACCGTTTTCAGTTCTGCAGGGAATTCTGATCTTTAGCAATAAACCGCAATATGATATCCTTGCATAGTTATAACTTTGGAATTTGGCGTATATATGATGAAGCACTCACGTCAGTCTAAGCATGTCAGATGTGGCCGTGCATCTAAAGAGAAATACGTTTACGCAAGAGTGCCAAGTTACACATGACCTCGCTCAGATACAAATATCACTGGTTATTGGTTACATCAGTATTTTGTGGATTTTTCTCCACACATAATTTAGTGGCATTTTCCTGTCATTGAGCAGGATTAAGAAACAGGCAGCAATAGACCTTATAGAATCATATAGACTTGCAACTACATGATACACACAAATTTATTGAATGGAAATATAAATCAACACAACACTAGCATCACATATGAACAGCAGCATACTTACTATAAAATACACTAATGCCATACAAAGGCCTCAACAAAATGTGATAAAGTTAATTTCCAGATGCACTGTATACGCTATCTGCTCTGTTGCTAATATTGCTGATTAACATTTTACTGGCTTGAAACACAAATAGACATAAAAGTAGAAGACCGTGCAATCTTGTGTACCATCAGCCATGAGTCATAGTCCAGCTATCTTTAACCAATGTGGTGTGATGTGCTTAGAGACTGTTTCTTTCTAAATATTGATTAATACATTCTTATTAATTTGTTATCAATTTATTAACCTAATTTTGCTACAATTTAATATATTTTTAGTATTTATTTAATTAACATCTTGGCCACCCATGGAGGATGGGTCCCCTGTTGATTCTTGGTCCTCCCGAGGTTTCTTCCTACAATTTTAGGGAGTTTTTCACCCTAGCCTTCCTCAACTTGGGATTTTCCTTTAGGATAATGTAATATTGTAAAGCTGCTTTGAGACAATGCTCTGTTGTAAAAAGTGCTATATAAATAAAATGTAATTTAATTTAATTGAACTTTCTAAAACATGACATGATATTAACGGAGCAGTGACTTTTGAGAGGAGGTTAATTCCAATTGAATTGCTCCATGGTTCCGGGGCTAAGGTGAACCAGTCATGGTTCAGACACAACTAGATTTAGACTAGATTTAGACTACTTGCAGAAGTTTCAAGAGCAAGGAGTCACATTGAGGTCCAAAAATCTAAGATGACTATTGAAACAGCTTGGTTAGATCTGTGTGAAGAAGGATTTATATTGAAGCAGGATAATGGCCCAAACCACACCTGAAAGCTTGCAACAACACAATGAAGACCAAAGTAGATCAAGGAGTGCTGACAGTCACAAACTTTCCTTCAGTCATCTCATCTAAACCCCAACAAGCATTTATGAGGGAACTTGAAGACAGAGAAAGCCAAGCATTCAACAAGATGCACATTGTGTTATCCCAGAAAGATTCTGTAATATATCAGAGTCCTTGCTATCCTGAGTGCACAAATATTTGCAGTTATGTAAAAGATTCAACTTCACTCAAATTATAATGATATGTAATGAAAACTCTGAATAAAAATCAAGTAAAACACAAGTAACTGCCTTTGTCCTAGTGTTATCTGTACATTTGTACAATGCCTTAGATTAAGAGTTTGAGAAAACCACCCACTACATTTCATTATGATGTCAATGTAACTTATCATTACATATGTTATCCAAATGCTTGAAAAAAATCTGCAGAAGCTAGATAGAGTGGTGCTCCAAGACTAGCTCTCTAAGCTCCAAGGACCTCCACATAACCACAAGAAAGTAGAATATGGCTGAATTTGAATATGTAGCGTGTGTACAACAAAAAGTAAGGAAAGTTATAATGAAACGGCATCAACTTCATTTTGGCAGGTTAGTACACATATGAGAATCTAATTTAAAAGCCATGAGTAGGAGGACCCTATGCATGCTATGGCTGTGCTTTGTAATTCTTCTTAGTAAGTAAGGGGGCATGTTTTCTTTGTAGAGTGTAGGATTGCAAATTCAATTTCTCAACATTTGTTGCCTTACTCAATTTCTGGTGAGTTACCATTCATGTGAGAAACAATGCAGTACACAGAGGTTTGTGAGGTATTTCCCCACCTCCCCAGGCTAAACTGTTAAAAGTTTAGACTATTCAAAGTGAATTTCTCCTACTTAATTCACCTGAATTTACTTTTAACTCATTTAGTGAATACGCACACACTAAATAAAACCCACAATAAAAACATAAGAACATAAGACAGACAAATAAGAATAAAAAAAAAACATTATCAATACTTATGCCTAATATATAAATAATACACCACCAAATTGCAGTCAGGTTTATTGTTAGACAGCATCAGTCATGCTGATTGTCCTGTTTGCGGACATGTAAAGGGAGAACATTTGTTCCTCACAGTATTTAAATGATGAAAGAATGTGTTTTATACAATTATACAAATATGTAGAATCACGTTTTTTTTTGCTCATTATACTATTACAGTAACTTTGTACAAGCAAGTAAGTTAGCCTTTACTGTGCCCATTTATAAGTATAACATGTATGAGCTTTCTGTTTTAATGATATGTACATAAAACCATGCAACTGCAAGGTTATATATTGCTCATAATCTTATGCGTGGCAAACATTGGGACAACTGTGGCTTCATAATTACACCGTTTTCTTGTAATGTAATTAAAACAATTTAATTTTTCATGAACCTTTAAAATTCGAAATAAACGTTCCTCACCGGGCATAATTGTTGGTTTCAAAACGTATAGGCTTTAAAAAAAAATAATCAAAAAGCATGACACACACCCACCCCCAGCTCCATTAGTAGTTGGACTAGTAAGATTACATAGTCCAAAACATGAGACGACTCGACAAAATATGACAAAAATATGAATACGACAAGACAGGAAGCAAGACAAAGTTATCAATAAGATCAATAAATTATTAATAATTTAATAAATAAAATGCATAAAATCCAGACTACATCAGTCAATATCAAATGTGAACTAATTATATATAGAGCTTTCCATTCTATACACATTTCTAAATACTTCATGTAGAGAATTTGGAGAAACTGCAATAATGTCATAAAGCAATAATGCAATATTTAGGCACTAAGCCACCAAATTACAAATGTTAAACACTATTATGCCATCTGTTTCTGTTTAAACTGATTTCTAGCACTAGGTTTCAGGCACAAAAACCTTGAAATGTTTATAGCCAAGTAAAGTAATAAAGCCCAACATATGTGACTTGTTTACTATATTTAAACATACCAGATGTGCGCCTTACCTCAAAGTATAATGAAGAAAAGCCTCCAGGTACACCTGTATGTCTGCTTGTAGAGAGGTTCATCAGTAAATGCAGCTATGAAAGACTTGTATGCATTTACATAAGACCACCACTTCCTGTATGCATTTTTTACACTTTGTAGAACTGTGGCCGCAAAGAAGTATGCTCAGGAAATGAGGAAAAAAAGCTGACCTACATGCGCTAACACAAAGCATTTGACTTGTATGCAAGTCATCTAGTCTGGGCTAGTCAGGTGTACACCTCTGTGGCTGTGCAAATCCAGTGTGTCATAACAGACTAAACAACAGCAGCGCACTTTACCTAGAGTGTCTTTGAGGTTCTTGACGATGGAAGCTTTCCTGGCGCTGTTTTTCCGCTCCACATAATTGGACGGCACAAAGCCAGTCTTGTTGGTAGCATTGCGGACACGCCACCAGGACTTGGAGTCATCCAGAAGCCAGAGTCGTTCATTCTTCTTAATGTCCAGCTCCTGGTCCTGCTGGGCTATGTAATCGAACTTGGCGATGACAATCACCTCTTCAGTCATCTTGGACTGGCTTTAGCACTAGGGTGGAAAGGATACTGAGGTCAAAGTCCAGCACAGAATAGATTACATTTTCAACACAACAAACAAACAAACAAACAAAGCAATAACAGGACAGATAATTAAAATGCCACAGAAATGCCCACAGAACTGAATGAGCGCCTCTATTATCCAGGCTAAATAAATAAGCGTCACCCTGCTAGAATTCATAGAAGGGCTGCCATTAAAAATATTTGGCAAATAGAGACACAGACAACTTGTACCATGTGCACCCTATGGAACAAACACTTATTCTAGCTCACAGCACCTTCTATGCTCACACACATATGGAACGTTTATTGGAAACTACATACAGTTCAACTAAATGTAAGTTCCTGCAAGATAAGTGTCCACAATGTTTCTGGAAAAACATTAGTAGATTAGTAGTCATGACATCCTTAAACATAAAGCCTCTAAGTAGAAGGACCTTCTGCTTCTTCAAGCACAGCTTGTGCTTCTTACTTCTGTCAAGCAGCCTTCAAAAACAGTCCTAACATCTGTTGTTCTTGAAGTGATTCTGACAGCTTCATTATCCTGCTGAAAAATGGCAACTAGAAGCCCTGCCATGCGAGGAAACATGTCGCAGCAGGATGTCTGACACATATTGCTGAGCTGTGAGTGCCTCTCACATCACTACTAGGAGAAACCGACTGGTGAAGGTTCCCCAGATCTCCACACCAGCAGTTGGGCCGGTGTGTCACACCACGACAAAGATTAGGCTTGAAGCACTCATCATGAGGTCTTCATACAACCCGACAGTATTCAGATCCCAAACAGAACCTGGATTCGCTGATACAGATGTTGCAATCCCACTCCATAGCGATCATCAACACTGCTGCAAACAAAGGTAATGGCTGGCTGTCAGCACCCCTTATATTTTTCCACTTGATTCCCTTTCTGAAAAAATGGTTTCTTGGCTTGGCCCTTCCAAAAAGACCACTGTACCATTGTTAAAACATTGGCATTTTCTGGGATTTTATCCATAATGATAAAGACAATATTTCAAACACATAAACAGCACAGTGCTTTTACTGACACAGAGAGACACAGAGACACACACTTTTGAGTGCTATTTGATCAAATAGTCTGAACAAGTATTGTAGTACTAAATAAGGAGTAGGGATCGTAATGAGGGTGCAGGTAAATATTTTGCACGCTTAATATTTTGGAGCAACAAATTAACAAAAAAAAAAAAATTAACAAAAGGCACAGAGTGCAAATACGCAGAATCTGCAAAAAATGTTTATGTATGATGCATTTTATAATGCTGAGACAAAAAAATCAGAATCGACTGATCATATATATTTATTTTTTTATTTAAAAAGGAACATTGCTACTAGTGTCTCTGTGTCTATTATATGCAGAGATACACCTATTTTTTTCAAAGATAAACTTCCTCCATGTGCGAGGATGAGCCACAACTAGTATTTAAATCTAATGACGTAGACGGAGAGGCTGTTGATGTTTGTATTTTGTCTACTGGCACAACAACTTTTTCACTTAATTACAACATGCAATTATAGATTATGAATAATCTATGAGTCTATGAATAATCTATTATGAATACATGACACTCATTTTGAGAAATTTATTTGCAAATAGTGACTGACATGATGTCAGCTCAAGTCATTAAAACAACAAAAAAATTATTGTAGAAGATACATATTGCACACCCCTAGTCATCTAGCTGATATGTTTAAGGTCTAGAATACTGTGCAACAGTTTCTATCCTCTGGCTGTTAGACTTTAACTCATTGCTGCACCCTCCACCCTGGACTCTACAGCTAATAAACACAAACCTATTATCTGATCTTTTCTGGGCTTACACCCATGGTCACTACAAGAACCCTTTAATTACAATACCCTGCACCTAGCTTACATTCCAACCAGTGACTGTACCTTACTTTAATTACTATGTACCTTATTTAGAATGCATTCAGTGACTTGTATTACTACTCCTACACTCAATGTACAAACCTGTTTAGTGCACTGTGTAAGTAAAGTTCCATTGTCCGTCACAAATCCCTACCTACGTAGTCCTTTGTAAACCTTGCACTGTTATGTCTACCGCACAGTGAAGTATGCAGAAATAACGAGTCACAAGAGATTACAAGGTAAAATGTCAAACAGCAAAGCATATGTCCAATCAATATCAGATCGGTGTATTCCTAAAACTTTTAATTGTACTCGAAAAGAGACAAAAATACTCACCTGTGCTGCATCAAAGCGGTCAATTCCAAAATAGAGACGTCTTAATGGTCAACTGAAAAAGACAGAACACAAGCATATTAGAAAACACCCCAAAATGGACTAATAGAATTACACAATATTTACATTTATGTCATTTAGCAGACGCTCTTATCCAGAGCGACTTACAATTAATACAACCTGGATACAATCGAAGCAATTTTGGGTTAAGGACCTTGTTCAGGGACCCAAGTGTGGCAGAGGCGAGATTTGAACCCTGGACCTTCTGCTCCATAGTCCAGTACCCTAACCGCAAGGCCACCACAGTCCACAATATCTAACTTCCAAATGCAATAAATAATTAAAGTTCTCCAGATAATCTTCATACAGTCAGAAAGTTACCCAACTTCTACTAATAGAACAGTTATCTCAGCAGAGTAGGTTCCTGAGCAAGAGTAAGTCAACCTTTTAATGTATTAGTGTTTCCTTTAGCCACAGCATGACGTGGTTCACCAATTTCTTGCCTACAAGGACAAGGACACAAGGGCACCAGCTTAAGTGCAGTAACCAGGGTTTTTCCTGAATATTGAATTACGAGGTGGTTGCCTTCAAATTGTGCGTCACCTCCAACTCTTGGTTTTTTTTTTGTTTTTTTGTTTTTTTTTTTTTAAAAGGTTTGCACTCAGTGGATTTCTATTTTTTTTCCTATTTTGTGGCTTTACATTATTGTGGCGGCACTGTATCGCAATCAGCACAGTTCTTCGGGAAACACGAAGACAAAGACGTACTGGGAATTCTCCTCAAGGAATTTTCCCAGAACAGGGAAAATTAATGTAGCATTTCAGGAAGGTGAATATTGTTTCTTTTACATCCAAGCAGCATGTCTAGTTTCTTATAATATTGCTAAATTTCATCAGTGTAACATTTTCAGCAATTACTTAAAGCAAATTTGCGAGTAAGAGAATTGCGGTGGCAGTTGAAATGGTGCAGATGAAGCTGCAAGATGCTGCTATTGGTCAAGCGTAAGGGGAAGGCACACTAAATACTTGACACTGTAGACTATAGAAAGTTTTTTCCTTTTTTTATGTTATTTATATTACATAGAAATGTTGTGTATTTTCTGGTTATGTTCTAAAATATGCTCATCATACCATTGATTAAATAAATAGTATATCTAATGGTGGCATAAGACCTTTGAACAGAACTGTCTGCTAGGCTTGACTAATAAAATTAATGAACACTGGGAGGCAATATTAACAACCTCTCTGCTCAGTAACAAAGATTTAATTGACTCAAGAGAGGAAAACAACATAAATACTCCCCTCAGGGCTGCAGACTCAGCAAACACACCACTCACTCCCGGCTTAAAGCAAAGCAACTATACATCTTTTGATGAAAACATGCATAGTAGAGACGCACTGATCAGACAGAAACCCAGTTGATTTCCGTCACCAGCCAATTGATCAGGAACAACAAGTAATCAGCCGATCAGTCTTGTATGACTGAATCTGTGCTGGTCATAGATAGCCACAAACACAACCACACACGAAAAACTTAATAACTAAACCTTGCTTTAAACACAGTTGGAGTTTTAAGCTGCGTGTTTGATTATTAGACAGATGCATGTTGATGCACTGATAATGAGAAAGTGTTCGATTTAATTTGTGCTCCAAAGAGCACTAAATGGTATTTTCCTATATAGTGCAATACTAGTGGAGGAGCAGTGGAATGGTGTTGTTTAGTTTATAGCCATTACTTCAGTGTTCTAGTACTCTGTTTGCAGTATGTATGACAAAAGTAATCAATGCAGAAAGAATTACGAAAACACGCAGAACAATAATAATGCATTTGAGACATGAAGAATTTGACAAAGCTAACTCTGCTGAGAGTGCAGAGCCAGACACAAGCAAGCATCTGCAGCTCTTTCGTTAAAAGAAAAGTTGAGCAAAAATTATTTTTATGCTCAACATTTCCTGGAGTTAAAAAGATAACTACGTAAGTAATAGAAGTACATCTCAATCTTTCACATGAAAATCATGGCCATCATGACACGAAATGTGCTAGCCCATCAATATTGGTGACCTGGTTTAGAGCCTGCCCCCATATGTTCTTCAGGAGAGGAGGGCTTCCCTCAGATCGTGACCAGACAAAATGTGGGTCCTAGGAGAACTCTTAACATTAATAATGTCTGTGAAGTAACCTGTTTTACTCTGAGCTAATCCGGAAATATTCTATTGAACGTGTGTGTATGTGTGGTAGAGGAAAAGTGGTGCAAGTGATCAGCGTCGTCACCTTACAGCTCCAGGAATCACTAGTTTGATCCCCAACTCGAGCTCCATATATGTGGAGACTATGTTCTCCTCAGGTACACACTGACTTTCTCTGGGAACCTCTCACATTCCATTAGGTTATGCAATGGTCTTTCTACTTTCCCTCAGTGTAAGTGTGTTTGAGGAGCGCTGTTATAATCTCCCTCAAGAATACAGTCATAGATTACATTCATTCATTCATTCATTCATTCATTCATTCATTCTTTTTCTTATCCACTTAATCCTAGTCCAAGTTAAGAGGACTTTGAGAACATCACTCAACCCAAAACATGTCTCTGGACTGTGGCTGGAAACTTGGGTAGCCTGAGTGAGCCACCTGGACACTGGGATGATGTCCACACAGGCATAGCCCAGGGTCAAGATCAAACCATGGATGTCAGAGCTGTGATTAGACCGTGCTAACCACTGCACAGTGCCACCCTAAATGTGGCGCATAACATATGTACAAGTAGCATTTAACTAAATCGTACATCTTAACGGGATTTCTGTTGATAAGCCATAGACTAGTCACTCCCTTTAGGCACTATAGCTACAGTTAAGATGCATACACAAGGCCCAACAGTGGCTTTTCTAGGTAAACATCTAGGTTATAAGTCTTGCTTAATCACTAACCTGCCCCTGCAGAATCACAAAGTTTCGTTATTTAATAATTAGCAAAAGGTGTGACACATTACAGAAACGGAAAAAGCGGAAATTTCCTGTGCAGTCTCAGCCATACAGATCATAACTGCATGACAAGCCCATCTAGCAAAAGAATATGCTGCACTCATGCTGTATATGTGCAATTTGGATTAATTGCAGAACAATTTCACATTTAGTAGTTAAACACAAGGCATTCTGGCAAATCTCTCATTTCATAACTCAGCAATGGAGACATGTCTAGTGACCTCCTGAAGTAGCAAGCATTTGTTGAATGAAACATTCTAAATAATGATATTTTGGCTTCTTTAGTCATATAACCTACTACTACTACTACTACTACTACTACTACTACTACTACTACTACTAATAACAATAATAATAATAATAATAAATATACTGCTCACAAAAAAAAAAATTCAATACTTTTTGTGAGCAGTGTAATAATTGCAAAATGTAAAAACAATGACATTGTAATTACTACATACACTGTTATATATGTTGCTTCACAACCTACCAATTTACCTTGTGTTGCCAAATCTTCTTGCAGTGCAAATCTGTACAGTGGTACATTATTTAATTTCAGTGTTTAGTGACAGGTTTGTAGGGAAGGTTGTATGCAGTGCTTTTTTGTGTCTTTTGTGCATCAGAAGACACCATCCTTACACTACCTTCCACAAGAGTAATTTGCTCAGCGCAACCTCCTATAAAGGTTGCCTTGAAAAAAGTTCTGTGTTATTTATAATTCGCACATTTAATAAACGTTACATTTGAAATAGTACTGTGCTTCAGAAGCAGGAAAAATAATTAATCGGTATTACAAAACAGGTATTCAATTATTTTTTTTCCCCTCCTTACCGGCATGATGATGTGTTTATTAGCTGCGGTATTACTGTTTTGTACATAGAGATAGCACTGTTACAATGACTTAATGTAAATCAGTAGAAGAAGAGCTATGGTGTTAAATGTTTTCATACAGTAGAGTAGACGGTGATTTTCTGTCATGATAACTTGGCCTAACTAATTAAATGGCCTGTTCTTGCTTGCCGTACTACTTCTTTTTTTAATAAGTGACTGAACATCACACATTTGTACATGCTTGTAAGGAATAAAAATAGCTCAAATAGCATAGTGGTCGTGCAGTGAGTGAGTGATTTGGTTGTGTTACGTTATGCGTTTCCTGGAAATTAAACAAAATACTTAATTTAGGACACAGACACTAGAACAACGGACAACACTTTATATTGGTTTTAAGCAAACAGAAAACAGTAGATTTGCTATTGGAGTCAGAGAAACAAAGACTTAATACACTCAGTTTCTGGACTGGTTACCAGCTTAAGAAGCGGTAGTTTCATTAGCAAGACGCTAATCGCCGTGCAACAGGTCAGTAGGTCACATCATGGCTGACTTGCCTTGCGGAAATGATCGTAGCGGCGATTTAAAAAAACAACAAGTAAACGAACAAAAAACAAGGCTTCAAATACTCGCTAACAATCAGTGACAAGTATCCGAAGCTAAAAAAAAAAAAAAAAAAAAAAAGGTATTTTGTTCAGCCCTAGTTTGCAGGTTGATCTGTACCTCCTCTCACAGTTCTTTAAGACAACCAGGGAAACCAAATGCAGTAAAGAAAACTACAGAGTTTAACATTTAAAAATCAATAGAGACCAATCTAAGAAAATTTGCAAATCTTTCGATGCATGTTCATCGTCAGCACAATATCAGTGCATGGTGCAGCATACGTTAGGACCTGCTGTCCACACACACACACACACACACACACACACACACACACACACACACACACACACACACACACACACACACA
>JAUZST010011768.1:0-11753 GCA_034779995.1 Parotocinclus haroldoi
CGCTATACGTGTAAATCGTACAATAAAGGTTTAATAAACATTTAATATGTTATATAAATTATAGCACGTCCCATCTTATAACATAGATGTTCTGGGCCTTTTACAGAATTTCACTTTTTATATTATGTAACATAAAACAAATCAGACTTGTGGCACAAAAGTCACAGATGAACGTGTTTAATTCAGAAACAAAAGATTAAAGGACCTATCTTTTAGGCTATGCTCAAAACATGGGCGGCCATATTGGATCGAGAGTAAGTTTTTCCCCAATCTGAAGGTGGTCATGTAGGATATCAAAGCAGATCAGAATTGCATCAGGAATCGTTTGGTGTAATCGGGCTTGCAATATCGCGTACGGTTCAAAATATATCAATATAAAAGTTCAAAACAGCACAGCGCTGTTCCCTCCCTCGTGAGCAAATTCAAACAAGCCGGGACTGTGGACGATTAGAAAAGTGGCGATCGTCTGAAGAACCGCTATCGAGCAAGAAACCTCAGCAGCGGTTTCGGGGGGTGTCCTGAGACTTTTGACTCACCCTGTACGCCTGCATCATCGTTGACAGATTCGGGAACGGGCGCCGTCCCAATGACGATTTGTGAATCAACACTTCCGCTACGTATCGACAGGAGCGGCCAAACCCAGTAATTATAAACCATAAAATAATTAATAATATATAAATAAATCGCTCCGAGGCAGCATCGGTTTGCAAACCGGCGTTTTTAAAAACCCCACCCGGTAGCGCTTCGGTTAAATCCCTACACAAACAAAGAGCAAAGGGAAGGGGGATTCGTTTTCACACCGAAGGACGTTTACATAACCGGGAACGGCGCGATGCTCCTAACGGAGCGAAATGTCACGTGCCGACCGGGCGGCGCAGCTGCCGGAGCGACGAGGCGTGATCCCGCCGGTTATTTTTACTTCTTCTGCCTTTCAAACGGACGACCTACATTGCAGGCTTCAGCTGTGACCTTCGGCCTACTTTCCCCCGTTCGCAGGGCTGGAAGTTTTACTCGCTGGCGTCTGTGTGTGGAAACATGATAGCGCACCAGCGCCGGGCCAAAACAAAGCTGCTTTGAGGTCCGGGGTTCTGCTGGAAAATGGTTTCTGTAGAACCGAGATCAGAAGGGGCGCTGCGTCGCGAAGCGGTGCGGTCCGTGGAGGAACGCAAACAACGTTTTGAGGTTTAACGAGATAAGAATGAATTCCAGAAGGAGGGAAAAAAGTCAATAACTTAATCTGGTTTAAAAAAAAAAAAAAAAAAAGATTTCAGTCAAACGTTAACGTAGTAGGAACTGAGTCCAGACTCGAGGAGAAAAGTAACCCGGAGAAAACGAGGCGTATGGTCATTATTATTTTGTATTGCTTGATCTTCTCAAGCTCCAACATGCTGTACGGACCTTCTCACCTCGTTTACCCAACACTGCTCTTTTTTAAAATAATCAATTACTCACAAATAAAAACCCTTTGCAGCCTAGTGGTTAAAGGTACTGGACTATGGACCACCAGGTCCACGGTTCAAACCCCACCTCTGCCAAAGTTGGGTCCCTGAGCAAGGGCCCTTAACCCACCAGTGCTTGGCATAAATGTTAATGTTTTTGCTTGATCTTGGACAGAGGAGGCCGTGATCCACATTTCAGCCAAAACCTCTTGGCCCTCAAGTCCGTAAGCATTTACATTTGGTCATTTATCCAGAACTGACACAATCCACCTTGGGTGGATCAATGGCGGGATCTGAATCCTTGAGGGAACGAACCCTGGTCCTGTGGTGGCCTGGTGGCCGGTGAAGGTGCTGGACTCTGGACCAGCGGGTTCAAAGTGGGGTTCAAATCCCACTGCTGCCACAGTTGGGTCCTTTAGCGAGACCCTTAACCCACAAATGCTTGGGCCGTATCAGTCGCAAGTCGCTCTGCATAAGCGCCAAGCAAATTATCCTACAGCAGTCCATGAGAAAGCGGAACCATCCGCCCAACAGGGGCGGCTTGGACCTACAGCACCAATCCAGCACCTTAACGACTGGATCATAAGTGTCCCTCTACTGGGATTTGATCCTAAGATCCAGGGTGAACAAGGTAAATCCTGGTTCGGATATTTCAACACTCACAAAACGTTCATTTCAAATCGTTGCTCCTTCATTTTTTAACATGCCGTGTGTTTTTTTTGTTTTGTTTTTAATTTCGGTCCCTGCGCTTCTTTCGTCACTTCGCGGCCCATTTCTGGCGACACCTGGAAAACCACCGGATGGGTTACACGGGGTCGTTGCTGAGGGACTTCGCTCTTGAATCCAGAAGCCGCTTTGTTTTGCAGTGGATTTAATAGTAAATCATTTCACACGCGACACATCCAAATATTTTGGCCTGTGTTGGTGCAGCTTTTGGGAAATCACAGTGTGTGTGTGTGTGTGTGTGTGTGTGTGTGTGTGTGTGTGTGTGTGTGTGTGTGCGCGCGCTGAGAGATTTCCTTATCCTACACTAAACAAATGCCAGCTACGGTTTAAATCTCTATGGCCCTAAATATAGAGCAAAACATACCACGCATTACTGTTATAGAAACACCAGGGTCACCCATTAACCCTATTATGGCTGCTGAATGCCCAGCTGTGCCAACGGGCATCTCCACATCAGTATAAGGTCGGTATGACACCCTGTTTATGTTAACACTAACACTAAGACGGGCCACCTTGCAAGATTCAACTGCTCTGGCTTTTAAAGTTCAATGTCAAATTCCCAGGTCATGAAGGAAATGTACGGAGATGTGTGTGTGTGTGTGTGTGTGTGTGTGCGTGCATACTGTCTTACGCCAGTTACGTTTAGATGGGTAAACATTAGATCTGATTCTACACGTTAACCCCAATACGGCATTCTAGAAACTTCCAATCACTTTAAACGGCATTACGATCGGGTCGCGTCCTAATCCACGGCCACCTGTACTCGAGTGCACTTCACTGAACTTGTTTTTAGGCGGCCCATAGGCGGCCTACGTAGTGTACACGAGTGTGGATTGGGAAGCACACAACATTAGACCGATTTACCGTTACGGCGTTCATTTAAATGAATATTAACGCACGCTTAAGGGAGACACGTCAACTCATTGGCCATAACACAGAGAAACGAGAGGTTTAGGCCGATATCTGGGTCGAGCGAGAGCGTGAAAGGGGGAAAAAAAACGTATGAATAAGGTTTCTGGCTGTTCCCGAATAGCTAACCAGCTAGCAATAACAGGGCAAGGCCTGATTTGTGCCGAGGCGTGTCGTGCAAATGTCATTTCACAAGCTTGATCGGGAACGAATGACTAAACGAATAAACGATCGTACACTCCGAACGCGGACTAACGAGATAACGCCGTTATCCAAAGGAATGAAGGCGGCACCGGAGACTCACCCTCCAGCAAACAGATGAACCAGCGTGTCCCTCTGACTCATCCTTCAGCATTCTCCTCTCCTCACCTCCACACGGCTTGACAAGGTGATGGAGGACACAAAATCCTCCACCCAACACCTCAGATTTCGGATCGCTCCTCCAGCCACCAAGTTCGGTCTCAGTCGCATACAAACGACCTCAGAAGCGGATCAGGAGCTGCTTTTATGCTCTGTAAGCGCCCGTTTGGGTTCGTTTCTCCCCCTTAGGAACCGGGGTATGCCTTTTAACACGGGGCTTGTAATTTAGTCTGAGTGAGAATAAAGGCTTTTTAAAAAAAAAACCCAAATCCACAAGCCCTGACCCGCTCTGTCTTCTCTCTGCTGCAGAATGAACCGACGCTGTATTTACAGTCGAATCAGAAGCCGCGACAACAGAGGCCCTGATTGGTCCGTTTCCTCTCTGAATCCCCGCCCCCTATCATACACCTTTCACGTGATCAGGCCATTGATGTATCGTCAGGAGTCTCTGAGTGAGCAAAGTCTACTCACACAAACCGCGCGTTTTTGGTTAAAGGAGTAAAAAAAATAGATCAAAACCTCAACCATTTTCTTCTTTAAAGCACTGTGTAGAATTAATGTTTGCAAAACGCTATCCTTATCACACCTCATTGCTGTATAAGCAATAAAACGATATTTACCTTTGGACGTCAAACATTTTAGGCATATGCACATACCTCTAACCATCCCATAATATCAAACCTTTACAAACACGATAACAGCAGCCTTTGGGGTGATAACGGTACTGGAATAGGCAGCGATGAGATCCCTGTGACCAGTGGTGACCAAGAAAATCATAAATACTCCCGATATCGATCTATAGTTTGTATTTTGGACAGATGTCCTTCTACGTAAGGGCTTATCCCATAGACACGTGGGGACATGGGGGCATGGGGTTGTGATGGCGAGCAGCAGTGGGGATGCTGGGGCTTATGTGAGCCACTCTGGGAGGTGTTGGGGCATGTCAGGATGATGCGGGGATGATGTTGGGGCATGTGGCTTTCAATGCAGTGCTTTCCAAAGTGAATCAGTTTGGGATGGTACTGGGGCATACAGTTGTTGGGGCATGCTGGTATTTGTACCGTGGGAATTGGTACCGGGACATTTCGGACTTTGGTCTGGATTTGTGTCGGGCCATATTGGGATGGGGTGTGAATGGCGTTGGGGTGTACTGGGATGCAGTGGGGATTTGTGGCGGGGCATACTGGGACGGTGGAGAGCTCGGGCACATTGAGATGTGGTGGAGAGGAACCTTAGGGCATAAGAAAATATTGCAAGCCTGTCCCAGACTGATCCGGACTCCACGTGATGGCGCGTCAGTCAGATGACGACGGTCACGGCGCTCCTCGCGGTCGGATTGGCTTAATCCAATAAAACATCTGCGTTTCGCATTTAGAGCCTCAGTCGAACAAGCATTTGCAACCTAACACGATTTCTCAGACTTCGTGAGGACTGAAAGTTCACGACTGCTCCCACACGTTGCCCGTCTGACGCAAGTTCTATCGTTTAAATCTTACTGTCTTCCCTCTTAAGGTTATTTTTCGTTTTATAGTCCTCTCCCCCGTTCATCTCCGCTAATTTGCGCTTTTTATTGTGCATTGTTATATAAACCGTAATTCCTTAATTGTAAACCAGCATGTTCGGTATGGAATCTGGGGTTTCTTCGTGTCTTTGTTTCGTTGTAGGAAACTGTCTCATAAAACCAATAGGGCATGAGAGGGAGCGTGTTATCAGGAAACTTAAAGGCAAGTGCCGTAGATGATCGCAGCTGTGATAACACACTTCCTCTTCTGTTCTGTAGAAAACCTCCCAGCGCCAGCCAGTACACGATACCAGTAAGCGGAGTTTGTTTGCTGCTCGACTCCAAAGTTATTTCGATCTGCGACCATTTGGACACTCTGCATTCACGGTGTCAGAGCCATAAACGCCTTTTAGGGTAAACGTATTGCTCAACACCCAACAGTGAGCTGGGAATGTAAAAACAAAAAAAAAGAGAACTGACTGGAAACGATCGCTCTGATTCATCTCCTCTTATCGTCTGGACTTGCCTCGATAATCAAAGTCCAGGCGATCGGCGTTCATTCAGCGCTTCACGTGCGCCATGTGACATCGACTCTGAAAGAAGCGGAATTAGCATAGCGAAACCACGAGGGTAATAAAGCAAGATGGGCTTCTTAAACGAATCTAACGTTTAGACCGAAGCCCGTTTAAGTTCGAACACATGATGATTCCCGCATAATTTAACGACGGACAGCATGTCTGTCTCATGAAGCTCATGTCCGGCTAATCCGAAGAATTTGCACAGATTTGAGTCATATGAACTGGTTAGCGAGTCGCCTGCTGGAGGGGAGTCATGGGATGCAAATTTGCCTGCTCTATACTCTGTTACTCTCTAGATCTCTTTTACAAACATGCATTGACAACATAACAATAAAGCACTCAAATAAAAAAACATCTGGCCACAGTCTAGCATCCAAAAACGAAGAATTCTAAACGGACGATGTCCTGTCGCAGTCCAGACTCGGCCTGTGTTTAGTTTGCATGTTCTCCCCGTGTCTGCCTGGGTTTCCATTCGGTCCATTTCTAAAACATGCCTTATGGACAAGTGGGATCTCTAAAATGGTCCCGTGAGAATGAGCACACGCACGTGTGAGCGTGCACCTTGCAATATGGGTCAGTTAACCGACGACGGTTTTTGGTAATGTGTTCGAAAGTTTATCAGCTCTACTCTCCAAAAAGAAAGCACGTTTCCAAAACTCCGTTGCAGTAACAGCAGTAATAGCGCCTGACCCCTAGATGTCGCCAGATTTCGCTATTTAGCACTGTGGGCTAAACCTTGGCATGGCCGTGCGAGTAAAATGTTAAGTTATCAGGTCGCAGTTTTTAAATAAAGGAACTCCTTTATTCTTTTGCGATAGACAAACACTGTTAAAAGGTCAGGAGGGGTTTGCTGGCGCCCTTGAAGTTGGGAATTATCTTGCGTTTCGCCAGTTCTATGAAGTTCTGCTGCGCTCAGGGACAGCTCTGGGTCGTTACAAGACCAGATCAGAGGTCTAGATCATCTAAAGTCGGGGGAGCCAGGCTGAGGCCTGTGGCTATGCTGGAGAGACCAGTTATACTGCTCACAAAAAATAGGGGATACTTCAAAATGAAATAACCCTTAATTTTTGGAGCAGTGCACTTACTACCTAAATTAATTAACTCACTCCTTATTTATGGGGGCTGCAGAGAGGACCAAGCTTGTGGTCACTAAAGTTCTGGCCACCACCAAGGCTCCATGCCCCCTACCCCCTAGAACTGCCCCTGACAAAGCGTGCAGCCCCATTACAACGAATCAATCCATCAACAGTGAACGATCCTAGCGCCCCTAATAAAATCTACAGGTTGCCCTGCTGTTTTTTGGTGTTGCCGGGGAGTTTACAGTGGGGTTACCAGGGTGGTCAGGCCTATGAGAGGGGCAGCCAGGTAACTGTTTGAATTCAGCCCAAAATTCCATTGGAAGTGTATCTTGTGGGCTCACCGTCTAATAAACAGGATTTCCCCAACTGGACTTGCTGGTGGTTTGGGTACAGATCCCTTACCAAGAAAGATAGATGGAGTCTGGAACGTGAAAATGACTTCGCTTAAAAACGCAACCTCGTCCCAAGTGCCGCACCCTTCAATCGCCACTTGGTGGCGCCATCAGATCAGTCTAGCGGCAAAGCTGCGCGGGCTTTCAACGCCAACGTCTCAGTTATGTAACCCTGCAATCTGCTGACGTCTGAATGACTTGCAATCAGTATTTATGGAACGAGGCTTGATGATGATGTTTAGAGGCTCTGCTGCAGCCAGCGGCTCCCAGATTATGACGTCATCTGGCGTTCCTGAGATCTTTTGGGCTTGTTTTCACCGCGCCGTGATGCCGGGCTGACGCTGGTGTGACAATGGTGGCGAGGCTGTCGATCTTCAGGACCCTGGACCCCCCCCCCCCTCCATTGTCACCTCTCCCTTGCGCCTCTCTCGCCGTTTGTCGGTTCTCGATAAAGTGGGTCAGACTTGGTTCCCTTAGATCTGTCTCTCCGAGGGTTGTAGGCAACCCCCCCACCCCCGTCTTCTCACACAGAACTGTAACCGGAGGAGAGAGGAATTTCTGCAGAGCAAATTCAGCTCGTACTCGCCAACCCAGTCAGGAACCACAACGCTTCCGACGTGGTTCCACCGCTGCTCGTTTACTGTGAAGGTGTTCAAAGTAAACAGCACACGAACAGCAATTGTGGCTTAGGTAAGAACCACGCGGACCATGAGAGCAATAGGCATGGTGCTCCTTCGGGTTTAACTTGTCCACTGGTGGTTCTCCGATCATCTGGTTGGTGTTGTTCTACATGACTGGTCTGTTGGTTCACTTACTCCATCCAGTCCTCAGTTTGGTACTGGTACAGCTGGTGCTGCTCTAAATGGTCTGTTCTTTCAGGTGGTCTGGATCTGAAGTAGTCGACCAGTGATGGTTTACAACAGTCTGGTTCCCATTTACTTGGTCTGGGTCTGGTCCAGCTGGTTTGGTGAATATATAGTTGGTCTGGTTCCGATTTACCTGGCCAGGCTCTGGTCCAGCTGGTCTGGTTCTGATGTAGCTGGTCTAGTGAAGGTATAGCTGGTGTGGTTCTGATATTGTTCTGACTTTGCTTGCCTGGTTCTGGTGTAGCCGCTCTGGTTCTGATTAAGTTCTCCAGGTTCTAGCCCATCTGGTCTGTTGCTCATATAGTGGGCATGGTTCTCATCAAGCTCTCTGACTGTTCCCATAGCTCTGATGGTTCTGACTTAGCTGGCTCGGTTCTGATGTAGTTCACCTGGTTCTGACCCAGCTGATCAGGTGAAGGTCTAGTCTTCTATTTCGCTTGTGTGGTTCTGGCCCAACTGGTCTGGTTTTTAATTCAGTTCATCTTGTTGTGGTCCAGGTGGTCTGTTAATCCTACAGCTAGTCTGGTTTTCATAATGATGAAATTTGGTTCTGATTTAACCTGCCTTGTTCTGGTCTACCTGCTGGTCCATTTCTGATTTAGTTGGTCTGGTTCTGATATAGCTAACCTGGTCCTCATCCAGCTGGTCTGCTCAGCTCAGAACCGGTTTGGTTCGCCTGGTTCTGGTCCAACTGGTTTGGTCCGGAAAAAGCTGGTCTGGTTCTGGTCCAGCTGACCTATTTCAGGTCTAGCTGACTTGGTTCTAATGAAGTTCTTCTGGTTTTGTTTCAGCTGGTCGGTTGATCGTATTGCTGGCCTGGTTCTGATTTAGCTGTCTTGGTTCAGCATGAAATGGGCCGTTGGTCGTATAGATGATCTGAGGCTGGTTTAACTGGTCTCATTGGTCTAGATCTCATTAAGCTGGAATAGATCTGGTCTGGCTGACCAGCTGCTGATCCGGTAACATTACAGCTCGTTCGGTTTTGGAAAAGACGATCTCGTGCTGGCGAAAAGTTTTTTTTATTTTTTATTAACGAGCCCTTTAATAACAGAATAAAAAATAATTTCTGTGTAAACGATCCGACGTTCCTCAGATGTTACTTCACACTCCTCCCGTTCTGAATAATTGAGAACGTGCCGATGCATTCTTAATAAACATGGCGTCACCCTGATCCTGCTACAACCTCGATGCATATATTAGTGTGTGTGTGTGTGTGTGTGTGCGTGTGTGTGTGTGTGTGTTTTGTATGTGCAGTGAGTTCTGACGAAGCTTTTATGGCCGGTTTCATCTCTCTCTATCCCTCTGTGATACTCCGCTAAGTGCCTTATTCGCTCTCCACCGCTTCTCAGCGAGACACGTCTGGTCCGAGCGCACACGCTCTCTCTTTTGTATACACAACATTTGCACACACTGTCCCGAAACTTTGATCTCGCCTGCTAAGACGACCGTCATGAAAGGATCCGGGGCACTTTGTTGATGTTTGCCGAAATGAAACGTCTGCTCTGAAAGCCGAGCGAGCCAATCCGGGTGAGCGTTGGATTCCATGCAAACCCACTCGAAGCGAAACAAACCAAACGAAAGACATTCTGGGTCCGTCGACTTCCGTCATCCGTCACGTCGGCCCAGCTCGGACACGGAGTCGGTGTTAAGGAACGACTGAATGACAACGAGCACCGAGACAAGTCACGACACGGTTCAGCGGCACGCCCAGGCTTGTTATCTGCCAGCCTTTGTGGGCAGACGTCGTTCTAGGGCTCTGCCTCCGTCTGAAGGCTCCCGGAGCGCGGCGAGGGTCCGAAAATACCCTCCCAAAACAAGCGAACGCAAACAGCAAGGGTTCCCACAGTCCTGAAGGGTATTATCTTATAAAATATGATTGCCAGGGCCGTAATTTGGTGTGGCACGGCGGCTGAGAAGATAACAGGGATGCCTGAACGCTACAGAGTAGACTGACCAGGTGGAGAGCAGCCGAGGTGGGAGAACTGAGGAAATCCAAGGAAAGCTCATCTGATTAAAAACCGGATCAGGTTTAGCTTACGTATTTCACTCCAGAACAAGCATAAATGTAAAAACATTTCTTTGAAAAGCCTGAATTTTGAAAGCAGGGCGAAATGGTTTGTTCTCCAAAAGTGACAATTACGGTGAAGCATTGCATCAAAGCAGCTTTCCAATTTCAGCTTCTCTTCTACTATTGAGTGGCAGTAGAAGGACCCAAATTGAGTACGCCTCGAGCGACAGTGGCAAGGGAAATACCTAAACGTTACAAGGACCGCAAAAGGAACCTGACAAGTATATTATAAAGTAATATATGTAGGCGAATAAGTCCAGAGCAACAGTTTTAATAACTGAAACACTTTACACAACATTATCTATCATTTAAAAAAAAAGCACAGATTTTTCTCTCGGGGTGTAAAAGGTCAACGTAAAAAGTTACAAGTGACCCAAAAACCACGTAAAAAACTACGCAGGCTTTAATCCGTGCCCCGATTGTGTCGGCCGGGTAAATCAACGTTGGCCATGCGGTGTTTCCTGGACAGGCTCAGGACCCGGGTGGACCGTGTCCAGGATGAAGAAGAAGGATGAACGCTGCCCTAACAGTTCGTGGCATGAAACTGTCCATATTTTGGCCGGAGGGCCCCCCAGTCTCCGGAGCTGCCTGAGCATTTCAGGGGTGCGAGCGTTACGGCTCGTCTTTTGTTGCTTGTTTAATGAATCCTCCGTTTCCCGCTGCTCCGTCCTGGCTTATCTGTCAGTTTCCCACGTGTTCCCGTGTTCCCGTGTTTGTTCACTCTTCCTAATGAAAGTCTGTCCCAATGTTAACATCTCAACCACGGAAATGCCAGGACGCACGGTGGGATTTGGAATCGGCGCCAAAACCGTTTCAGGCGTTTCAAGCCGAGCCAAGGCAAGCCCCGGGCAGTTTAAGAAAGAAACGTCAAGAAGGTGTTAAGACGGCCCGGGGAAGATCAGAGCAGATCAGAGGACAGGAAGAACGGGAAGAGAGCGAGGGCAGAGCGAGGAGGACGAGGCGAACGCCATTCAGGCCGATAACTCAACCTTGACAAGGCATGATGGAATTCATGATTGGTAGTGCCTCGATAGGTGCCAGTTCAATCTTCTTCCATAATGAAAACAAGATTCACCTGCTTCTCCGCGCGAAAGAAAAGCCCACCGCCCACCGCCGCCGTCCGCTTGTTCTGTTTGTCTTTCTTTGTCCACGCTCGGCTTCTTTCGAGATCGACGGGAAACCCAGCAGGAAGACGCTCGTCTGCCGGCCGACTGTTATTTCGCGGCGACGGCTCGGCAAAAGCCGCCGATCTATTCGGGTCTAATGAGCTCAGCCTCCTCACTCGGCTTTTTTTTGTTTGCCACCTCAGCTGCTTGCTGGAACCCGTCACGAAGCGCCGCCGACCTATTTACTCCGGCGTTCTGTCATCGTAAGGACGCAAAGCAGCGCCGTCGGTACCTGTTGTTCAGAAGAGCACAGGATTTAGAGACGGAATAAAGACGAACACGGTCAGTCAAGGTCAAACGGCACTGGCGAGGAGCTCCGACGTCCAAGATCGACTGGAACTTGAGGTGCCGCCCGTTTTCAGTGAAGCCTTTGGACTTTTAAACCTCACTCGTTCCGTTAGCGAGGACTGGCGTTGGGAGAGCAGGGACCAGATTCATAAAGAGAAACTAGGTCTTAAGACAAACCCCGAAGAGGTTCAGAACAAAAAGTAGAAAAATCTTTCAAGAATGAGACGAAAATGCTAATATTTGCTATTAATATCAGCTGCCTCACAGCAAGAAGGTCCCGGGTTCGATCCCAGGGCGGGGCGGCCTGTGTGGGGTCTGCATGTCCTCCCCGTGTCTGTGTGGGTTTACTCCGGGTACTCCGGTTTCCTCCCACAGTCCAAA
>JAUZST010011769.1:0-11752 GCA_034779995.1 Parotocinclus haroldoi
TATATATATATATATATATATATATATATATATATATATATATATGTATATACACCCAAGTCCATGCCAATTTAGATTGAGCAATTAACCTAACACCATGTCTTTGGACGGTGAGAGGAAACCAGAGTGCTTGGTGTTAACGCACACAGACACAGGGACGACATGCAGACTCTACATAGAAAGGATCCAGGCTGTTCCACCCTGGAATTGAACCCAGAACCTTCCTGCTGTGAGGTGACGGTTCTCCCCACCAAGCCGGTCATTGTTTTCTATGTTATAGCATAATTATTGATATAATTACAGTATATAATATAATTTACAGTTCTTACGATTCTTATTTGTTCTTTAAAACAACATTACTAATATTAATACTTACATCACCATTGCTTTTGAAAGACTTGAGCAGTCAGTTCTGTGCTGTACTTTTATAGTCAAACTGAACAATGTGGCAGCAATAGTAACTAAATATTTACTAAATGCTTTACTCCAGAGTTAGATCAATTACAGTGCAGGTCCTTGCAAGTGCTATTCAAATACAGTAGCATTAGTACAGTATTTTCTATTATTATTATTTTGTTTAAATAAAACACATTATTTAGATAAGGTTTGTGATATGCATATTTTTATTCTCTTGCCTGTTTCAGTCTCACCTGGTTTTGTAATTGTTTGATGGTGGACAAGAAGTCACTATGATCCTTTGAAACAACAGAATGGCTCAAATACCACTCCTTGATCTTTCTCTCCAGCTCCGCGTTTTTAGTCTCCATAGCATGCACATTCTTTAAATAAGATGCCAGGCGATCATTCAGATTTTTCATAATCCTCTTTTCATTTTCCAAAATATTAACTTTGAGGCCATCAGCCGTGTTGAAGTCCAAATTCCTGGTGAATGAAATGCTGGTTCTATGGTCCCCTGTTTCCCCATGCGTCCTAAATGGCATCGTGTTGTGCTGGTGGTGGACTGTACTTGACTGGAGATGTTTATGAAGAATGAATGAGGACCTGCGTTTCAAGTGAAGGACACTTAAGGTTCCTGCTAATTTATAAGGTAGCTGTACACCCTTTTTCCTCTTATCTATGGGTCTACAGCATTCTTTCTAGTTAAATAGTTTCATGCCACTAAAAGCATGATAAAATCACTCTCTGTCATAAAGAATTTCATTATCTACACTTAAGGACAAATCAGCATGTTGTCTATGTAGCATACTGTCTCTCAAAAGAAAGACATTTTCACATACTATGACAGATATGTAGCCTATTGAATACTTTTGCCTGGAATGTAGTTGTCAAGTAATTTCCACTTTAAACTATTTGTATTCTTCAAACCGCTTAACTTTATAAAGAACAAAAATCAGTCAATGAACTAGAATATATAATAATATATAATAATATATAATATATATATATATATATATAAGTGAAAAAAAACAAAGTTTTAAGGACTTATGATTCTCCCTCTGTTGAGTAACATGAACGTTTTAGCACAGGGTCACATCGTTTTAAACATTTATCACAACAAACAATTTTGTCTATACATTTAATATTCCAGTGATAGAACAACACTATCTGTTTCAGTTGAAAACCTTTAAGAAGAATTTCTACAAATCTTTGTATAACACTGCAACTCAACTGAAGACATAATTGTTTCCCAACATTGCACTTACAACACTTACTTTTGTTATATTACAGGCCATTTTATCCCAAATTGCCTTGTGTGATGCTGCAATGTGACCAGTGTTGTATCAAGTACAACCTAAACCTAAAATTTCCTTTCTAAATGTCCTTCCTATTCAAGTAAAAGTAAGTTATAAGAAAAGTGCTTAATTAAAAATTATAAAGTCACTGATTTTACACCTCCAAATCTTATGATGGTATGAAAAATGCAAATTTAAAAACTTAAATGCTTCTAACAGTTACTTTGACTTTTATTTCATTGCAGACAATAACATTAATTGGTACAAACCCAGTCATTTCATTATTTATCAAACTGAAAAGCAATTTTGTTTTATTTCTTAATACACATCCATTCCTTCATTTCAGGTGTGCAAAACATTTTTTAAGTTGGGACAGTGCAATTTAGGCCTACTAATGAGTGAGAAATAAGCAGACCATGTTATTTTCAACAGATGATTTAATTTGATGAGTTACAAAAGCAGTATCCACAAAAGACAGTATTTGAGCACATCATTATTTATTGCACATATCAACTAATTTAAAAGAAAAATTAGCGTAATGGATTCCTTATCCCATTAATTGCAGCCATTTGCTATTACATTTGCTATTTCATTTCACACTATGCTCAGTAAACATTTACAAACATCAAATTAGACAATAGAACTAGGCAAAGCAATCCTTTGAACTGAACAAAAGATCCCATATCTTTGTGACATTCTGTTGATCAACATTCTTTACTATATCTATGATCAGCTAGTGACTACATAACCTGTCTTGTTTAACAAGTAATACTTTTAGCCAGTTTAGAATGGTTTCTGTTCTTAGTAAACTAGTACAAACTATTATTAAATTGTATCTACCGGTCAAAGGCTACATGTAATACATATTTGTATCGGTATATATATATATACTATATTGCCAAACGTATTTGTTCACCTGCCTTGACTCACACATGAGCTTAAGTGACATCACATTCCTATTCCATATTCCATACGTTCAATATGATGTTGGTCCACCCTTTGCAGCAAGAACAGCTTCAACTCTTCTAGGAAGGCTGTCCACAAGGTTTAGGAGGGTGTTTATGGAGATTTTTGACCATTCTTACAGAAGCGTTTTTTTGATGTCACATTCTGATGTTGAATGAGAAGCCATGGCTCTCAGTCTCCGATCTAATTTATCCCAAAGGTGTTCTATGGGGTTGAAGTCAGGACTTGTCAAGTTCATCCACACCAGACTTTGCCACCCATGTTTTATGGACCTTGCTTTGTGCACTGGTGCACAGTCATGTTGCTAGAGTAAGGGGCCAAACTTTTCCCACAAAGTTGGGAGCATGGAACTGTCCAAAATGTCTTGGTATGCTGAAGCACTCAGAGTTTCTTTCACTGGAACAAAGGGGCCAAATCCAGTTCCTGAAAAACAACCCTACACCATAATCCCCCCTCCATCAAACTTTACACTTGGCACGCAGACTCATCTACCAGATTGCCAGATGGAGAAACGTCGTCACTTCAGAGGACGTGCCTCCACTGCTCTAGAGTCCAGTGGTGGCGTGCTTTACACTATTTCATCGGACACTTTGCATTGCACTTGGTGATGTATGGTTTGGATGCAGCTGCTCGACCATGGAAACCCATTCCATGAAGCTCTCTGCGTAATGTTTTTGCGCTAATCTAAAGGCCAATCTGAAGTTGAGTGATTGTGTTCTGATTGACCTTTTCGCACTATATGCTTCAGCATCCACTGACCCCACTCCATTAGTGGAGTGCCACTAATGCGCCACCAACGTGGCCTACCACTTTGTGGATGAGTTGCTGTCGATTCCAAACACTTCAGTTTTCTTATAATACAGCTAAGAGAGTTGATTGTGGAATATTTTGGAGCGAGGAAATTTCACGACTGGATTTGTTGTACTGGTGGCATCTTATCACAGTTCCACACTGGGTAAGTACCACAGTTTCACTGAGCTCCTGAGAGCGACCCATTCTTTCACAAATGTTTGTAAAAACAGTCTGTATGCCTAGGTGCTTAATTTTATATACCTGTGGCCATGGAAGTGATTGGATCACCTGATTCAGATCATTTGGATGGGAGAGCAAATACTTTTGGCAATAAATTATATATATATAGGTGATGCGATGCAACGTCAGTAAAAGCATTCCCTCGTCGCATCTTCGTGGGTATGAGCGGACCCCGCATCAAGCGGGGCTTGAACCACGAGGAAAGAAGAAGATCTTTTGACCTTTGGTTTTTCCCATTCTGATCTGATTGTGACACTGATAATGTGCCAGTAGATAAGGTTACTGTATATGGAACATAAAGACCAAACTATTTTAAATGCTGTTTCTTTGTGCATTTTAGTTGGAAACATTGATTTAAAGTAAATCTTTATATGAAACAATTTTACCATAGATTGATAGTTTGAAAGTCTGAACTGAAGCCTTAACATAAAGTGCAAGTGACTTAATAATAATAATATCTGCTCTCTAACCCATTCTAAGAATGGGCTGTGCACTCACACATGCCCTAGATAAAACAATGAAAAACATGCTTGTGCAAAGGCATGGGTGTGTCACAAGGGTGTAATACAGCACGGAGTGTAGTTACATCTGTTTATTTTCTTTTTTTTTTCAACTTTTCAGGATGCAGTACAAACAGTAATTTGCTTGCCTGCCCTACTCATTACTGCTCTTGTTAATCCTCATTGCCACCTTATGAGCTGTCACTTTCTTTTATTTAATAAGTTAATTAGTTTATACCCTTAAGTTGAGAAATCTAGTCCATGATTAAGAAATGTATTTCAAAACTAGTCAGATAACCTTTACATAAACTCTAGCTTCTTTTCAATAAGTTATATTTTAGTATAAATTATAGCAAGTTATACTAGAAAATATATGGCAACAGCAGATTAGCCACAAATAATTATTACACAAATATTATTATTATACAGATTAGCACACAAAAATAGCCTCATACATTCCTTCAAAGATGATGATAGTACCAGAAAAGGCAATGCTAATTCAGTTACAATAAAATAGCTTTAGTATTTCATGGAAAGTTACTGAAATGTGACTAACCAATACTGTGAGAAAAAATGTACAGACTGTATATTAGAAGATGTGCAACAAAGTTCAGAAGAGTATAGTCTTGTGCAAACATTTGGGCACCCCTGGACCAATGGCATATTGCCAATTTTAGAAGAAGATGGCACTTAACATGTGCAGAAAACAGAGATCAAAACTTAATAACACAAATTCTTAATCACATATATGAAGTAGTTTGGAACATCTCTTTTATTTTAATTTATTCCAATTTCTAAAAGTTCAACAAAAGTTCAACTGTCAAGGACTGTTTGCCCTTCTAAGTATGGATTTGATGTAGATCTTAGTGATCACAGCTCTTAAAGGAAAAACTGTCTTTATGCAATACCCTATTTCTGAAATAAAAATAGTACATGGCAATATTCATTACAATGTACAATAACTGTATATTTCTGTTATTCACTGTAAAGTATGTGTTCTTGTTATCCCACTGGCAGAATGGAATTTGTTACAGAACATGGTTTTGGTAATGGATATTCACATAGCAGAAGCTTTTCTTTATTCCTTTATAAAAGACTAATATTATAAATTCAGTACACAATCACATAATTGTAGTCTATCAGACTTCAGAGTGTAATTTAACATATGAATTTATTAAGGGTAAAACACGCTGAAGAAATCTGCTAAAACCACAAAGCAATGTCATGCAAAAAAGATCAGTTATGCCAGCTTAAATGTTCTATTGTAATAAGAAATCTGTTACACCTCTGGTGAGATTGCCTGGTTGAGAAACTGATGTCATGACAAAAACATTTCAAAGGGTGAGACCTGATGTGATGAATAAACAGCCAGTGTTACTGGAGCACCTTGACTGCATAAGGTGGGATACAACAATTATAAAAGATCTTACATTTTGCTGACAACTGTAAGCAGTAGTTGATTACCCCACACTCCACCTAAACTGACTAATGTACCTTGGAGCAGAGGCATTACTAAGATGTCATCTTTGGATGGATTCCCGATTGCAATGAATTCAGTGACATACACACTATTCAACATGAGGAAGGTCTCGTTAAACACCTGAATGCATTTGCATACAACAGAAAGGTCTGCACCAGTGGGAAGTTTACTCACAACATTGCATTCAAAACAAATTTTATTGTTCATACCAGACAAGATATGTTGATTTAAAGAGGGCCATATTATTTGCCATACCCAAACCAGGATCGCTTTCTGACCACTCTCTGTTAAAGCCACTTCAAATGCTTGCAGAAACATAGCAAAATAGCATGGGTAACAAAGTAAATCTTTCAACTCTGTGTGGGTATTTACTCCATATATAGTACATTTGCACTGAAAGTTTCTTTTCAATAAGGAAACATTCTATATAAATTTAACAAGATGAAAGGAGAATTTCTATATGATTTTGACAAGATGAAAGGAGCATTTCTCCTCATATTGGCCAACAGCATACGGTGAATACATCACAAGGCACAAGCAGTCATATATACACACAGATAGACAGGGACACTCCAACAGATGAGCTGACCTAATGCATGTCTTTATTTTGTATGTCTATTTATTTTGATTATTTAATGTCACTATAGATATCAGAGGCCATTTCAGCAACAAACACAAGGTTATATCTATACACATGCTTATCTCTAGAATAATCACATATATACTTTCAAGTCAATGCCATTTGAGCAGTATCCGTTAAACTAATACACATGCCTTTGGACTGTGGGAGGAAACAGAATAAACCAACACAGGCACAGTGACATGCAGACTCCATACAGGAAGGACATCCACCCTTAAATTGAACCCAGGATCATGCCAACACATGTCTTGGTAATGTCGGAGTACCCACAGAAAAGTCACGTGGACACAGGAAAAACATGCAGACTTTACACAGGTGAAGTTTGGAAAGGGAATCCATCTGATCTAGCCGTGAGACGACATAATCTCACTGTACATTACTATTACATATATATAATAATCAACTGCATACTAGTAAAAGTTATAATAGTTTAATACATACACTGTATTCAAATCTTAGTATGCAATTCCTGTACTTCATATGTTCAGAAGTTGGAATTAGTACCTAAGAATGTCTTCACGCTATTTTGTATTTGTGTCTTCTCTTTGTGACTGTAGCCCAGATGGTAATAGGCTAGGCGTAAAGGAGGTAGCAAAAATTAGCTGTTCCTTTACGCTTCACATTGTGACTAGAGGTCACTGCTGACACCTGACTTTCTCAGGCAGAACATCTGTGTCATTTTTGCTGCTTATCTTTGTGATCATTTTCATTACACGTGAGTTTTTAAAATGTATAGTGGTAAAATGTACCTTTACCAAATGAGTGGCATCTGAATTACCATACATATAAAGTCATAATCAGTCATATTTGTAAGGGTGCATAGGCCAGTTTATTAATATAAATACTTTAGCTGAGAATCGAACTATGTTTTACTGACATTTTTTGTAAAAATATTTGCAATCTGAACAATGCCTGCAAATATCTGAAGCTTGTATAATGTTATTTCACATAGATCGTAGAAAATCGATTGGTAGAAAAGTTCTACTGTATGTGAGGTGTTAGTGTTTGTGGATTTTTGAAGTGCATTCCTTAGAAAATCTCATTATATACTTTAGATTGTACCAGCAGAAGGAAATGACATTTGTCCATGAAAGTAAGGACATGTTGAGAAATTATTTTAATAACAGGGTATGCAGATTAATTGATTATTGTGAACGAACAATTACTGGCTCACTGTAACTGGCTAACCTAGTCTTGAATTCCATGTAGCCTACTATCAGCACAGTAAAAATGATTTAAATATATTGTATAAGATTGTTTCTCAACAAACAGCTTCATGCCAAACTTTCAGTGAAATATAATTACTTTTGAATAATAGGATTTTAGGACATAGCTCATAAAAGTGTCTTATAGCTATCTATAATGAACATGAGTTAAACTATTATTACAATTTTTCTAAACTTTTTCAAAAAGAGTTTCAGACTCTTGTCTTGAATCAACCAGTCAGAGATGCATCATAGTCACCACTCATTTTTTTCTTAATTCATAAAAAAATAATGATTTTTTTGTACATAACGTTCTTTAACAGATTTGTTACTTATTCTTTCTTTGAAATAAATAGCTGAATATGGGCCTGGATTATGGGTGTATAACACACTAAGCTCAGCTTCCAGGCATTTGTAGCACTCCCACTATTGTAACTTCACAATGAGAAGAGAGGCGTAACCAAAAACAGATTGAACCAACTGTTTCCTGTTATACACAGAGTACAACCTGAATAGGAGCATTGTATAATAATTATGTGTCATTATAGTAATTTGTATATTAATAGTTGGGAATATAAAATACTCCTTACGTGACAGCAGTATTGTGGGTGTTGGTAATAAATGTATCCTAATATAATGGTTGGTTTTAGCCTGTGAGCCATGAGAGCCCACTTGACTGTAGTGGCACTGCAGTGGGTCATTACAGTAATTCATAACTGACATGGTTTACTGTATAACATGTACATATACTCTACTGGTTTACTGTATATGTGGTGTGTCTTACATTTAATTTGGCTTTGTATTTACTAACAGAACAGTATGAATCCAAGATGTGTAATGTTTTGTTTTTGCCTAGTCAGCTTCATGTAATTTGTTAATACAAATCCATTTCTGTATTTCAGACCTGTAACAATTTGGAAAATATGTTGGGAGGGGGCAATTTAGGGCTAGTGACAAGGTAAAATAAAACTAAATAATGTTTTGAATTTAAACCAATCATGTGAACAGATGATTGCAAAGGTTGTAGTTGAAGTCTTTGAGGAACAAAGATGGGCAGACTACAAGGGAATTGCATGTTTCTCCCTTCATTGCATAATATCATTAAACAACTCAAGGAATCTGGAGAAATTCCAGTGGTAAGGGAATACTTTGGCAAACCTTTATCAAGGACAACAATAGGAGTCATTTACAAATGCCCTTTAACGGCCAAAAAGCAGTGTCAACTTCTCTGAGCTTAACAAAACCTCAATGGTTTTGGCAACCTTTGGAAAAAGTTCACGACGTAGCACGCAAGTGTCCTGTGGCTTTTGGCTCACCCTGTATTTACACTGCTTACAAATATCAGGATATATTTTATTTTTTTTAAATTAATATGAAGCAATAAAAATTATGCATTTGTCCTTTTTTATAAAACAAAAAGTCAAGAAAGTTATTCTATGATGCAAATGAGATGCAAAAGTTTCTGAACATTCTCTGGTCTTGAAAGTGCGCGTTCTGCAATTTCCTAGCCCTTGCAATGCCTCAACAACACGAATCGCCTAAATGTGAAGCTTAGAGAGCCATAGGATGTCTTGAAGCTGTTCAAAACACAGTGGCAACAACACTTGGAACATCCCAAAGCATGATTAGTAGACTGTGAAATTGCTTTCAACAGACTGGAACCTTTACCTTAGTGGCAAGAAAAAGCAGGCAAGAAAGAGGCCCCTTCGGTAATGGTGGAATCATGGTTTGGAATGGCATCAGCATTGGTGGTTGTACCAAGTTCCACATCATCAGATATGGATCACTGACTGCTGTCAGATACTGAGATGAAGTCTTGCACCTTTAGTCTTACACCCTATGCTAGAGCAGTTGGAAACAACTTTCTTTCATGGGCAATAATGCAAGGCCCCACCATGCACATCTCATCAACAACATGCTTCACATTCCCCAGATTTGAATCCCATTGAACATGCTTGGGATGTACTGAGACGATGTCTGGGAACTGTCCATTGCCTCCCACATGATTGCTTTAGCTGGAAGTTGCCATGGAGCAAGAGTGGCAGAGGACAACAAGAATTGCTGGGAAATCTGATCCTGTCTATGCTTCATCGCTGTCAGTGAATAGTCAACGTGTTGGTGGTACTCTTGTTCAGTTTAACATGGTTCTGTTCACCCTCATGAATATGTTACTTGTTACTCAATCACAATAATTGAAATTGGATATCATTTGTGTAATCGAACAACTTTCTTTGATGTTTAATTTGCTTTCCTAAAAAAACCAAATGCATCTTTTTTAATCGCTTCATATTCATTTTAAAATATCCCTAATTTTTGTCAGCAGTGTATATGATATTATGATATAAGGACAGTTGATGTTTATTATTTTTTTGATTTTCGATACCTATAGAGTTTTCTTTAAAGTTTTCTTTAGGAATGGGTGCCTTTTACCTTTCTCAAATAAATTTGTAATGATCAGAAAAAAATGTTATATTACCTTTTTGCAGTGGCATGGAGTTCTACTATCCTACATGCATAAAGCATATACAGTATCTCATAACATGATATAACACTTTGTAAAGTAGTCAGTTTGCAGCTTGTATAACAGTGTAATTTTGCTGTGCTCTCAAAATAACTCAACACATACATTCATATCTAAACAATTCGTTTTCAGATCCTCAGAGTGCTTTGCCATGAGGTGCCATGTTGAACTTCCAGTGACCAGTATGAGAGAGTGTGAGAGTGATAACACCAAATTTAACACACCTGCTTCCCATTCACACCTCAGACCTTGTAACACTAATGAGTCACATGATACCAGGGAGGAAAAATGGTTAACAGGGCACAGGTTGGCCATTTTCACTTAGAGGTGTTGCCAGCGGTTTAGACATTAATGACTGTGCGTTTAGTCACTGCAGTTTTACACTGTTATACAAGCTGTATACAGACTACATATTAGTGTATCTTCAGTGTTGTCACATAAAAATATATAATAAAATATTAACAAAAATGTGAGGGGTGTACACACTTTTGTGAGATACTGTATATGGCTGGAAATTGTCATGTTAAGATTTGCACATAAACCTGTGACCAGGGTTCTTTTGAAAACAGGGAAGGCACATTTGTCTACTTAAATGTAATGGTCACATATAAGAGGGCGTTTAGCTGCAAAGCCTAATACAAAGCAATTTACATAACACTTTTTATCTTTCTAAAATGTAAATATTATAAATAAATTGTCTTATGGGTGCTAATTTAATGAAGTTTGAGAAGTCATTGAAGGTACTGATTCATATAAATGCCTATACGTTTTCTCTGCAAAATACACCCACACTCACTCCATTCCCTGTGAAGCTTGTGTGTTTGGGTGAGGCTCAAAATGGTGGTGAGTCTGAATTCTGTGAATGAACAGCACTGTTTTACATTGGAGTACACGTTAATTTGATTCACTAAATATGGAATTTCACCTAGATTAATTTATTATGATTGTAAACATTGTAAGCATTTTTGCTCATTTTAATGAAATTGTGAGTGAAAGTAAGGTATCTTAAAGCAATTGCCTGCTGTGTAGCCACAGATACAAATGAGCAGAATGAGGCTTGTGGTTAGACTTATCTGGCTTACATTTTACATCACCAGTATTTAGCAGACAACCATGAGTGATTTACAACTGAATTGCACAGTTGAGGATTAAGAGTCTTGCTTAAGTGCCAAAGAGTTGTAGCTTGATGGCTTGGAACTTTCAACCTTCTGATTAGTCTAATCTTCTCACTAAAGCTTTACCCACTGATCAAGCTCTGTCCCATGACTGCATTTATATACTCTGCACTTCCATATCAGTTATGTGCTAAAGCCAACAGTGCGACAGATATTAAACCCTAATTATGTTATGCAAATAAAACAAAACTGGCCCAGTTTATGATCAGACAATTGTTAGTACCACAGATTTTCTTTGCTTAAAACAGCAATAAATTGCACTTTTTGTTAAGGTTTTCTCAGTACTACTTGCTTAGATTGTTTTTTTTTTATTCTAAAATTATATGATTGTTTATATTCAAAATAATAAGTCTTCAAAATGTGTTTACCCCGTTGTGCTGCAAAGACATGTAGAGCTTAAAAGCACTAAAATAACACTCCCAGTTACAGCTGCTCACTGGCACAGTTATGGCAACCCCTGCATTGTCTCTCTCTCTCTCTCTCTCTCTCTCTCTCTCTCTCTCTCTATATATATATATATATATATATATATATATATA
>JAUZST010011770.1:0-11751 GCA_034779995.1 Parotocinclus haroldoi
GGTGGGAATCTCTAGGCACCTAGAGAGAGAGAGAGAGAGAGAGAGAGAGAGAGAGATTATATATACACCACCTCCACATTAGTGTCCCTGCAGTGCTGAGAATAATCCACCATGCAAACAGTTCGTGATCCGAGAGAATCCTAACCATTTAAAGAACACAGTAAAGTAGAATAATTGTATGTAGAGAAACGGATGGACTACAGTCTGTAACTGAAGTGTGTAGAAACATGGAGGTGTTCATCAATATATGATCAGAGATTGTAGAACCTAATCACTTTAGTGTATATGTTTAACTTTAGTAATCCTGTTGTGTAAACCTGTTAATGAAGCCATGCCATGTAAACGTTTGTTCTCCACGTGTCTGTATCTAAATGCCTTGCATGTGAATAGTCCTGCAATTATACATTATTAATTTATTCTATAAAGTGTTAATGGGGAGCTGATGATGCAGCACACGGACATTTGTTCTTGATATGTCTTTAATAAGGACATTTGGAGGATGTTTTACTGCTTATAGTCATTAATTATTTAAGACTCATTAAAAACAAACAATGTGATTAAACACGTGGTTAACATGCAGAACAAATTTCGATCGTTCATTCTATTTATTATCTTATGAAAATCTCATCTCTTTCACAGTAAATAATTACATTAACAGCATTTATTCAGGGCAACTTACAATTGAGCAAAGCTCATGAAGGTTGAGGGCTTTGCACAGTGGCCAGACAGTCTCTTGGCAAAGTTTATTTAAATCTCAACTTGCCGAATAATAGTCTTTACATTCAATATCTGAAATCTCATGCATACACACTTGTTCAATAGAAAATATGATACGTTTCTTTCTATTTGGAACACTTTGCAGTTAATTCTTCTACAACCCCATTCCCAAGCCCAATGAAGTTGAGACATTGTGTAAAACATTAATAAAACAAGACTAAGATTTGCAGGTCCTTTTCAACCCATGTTTAATTGAATACATTTCAAATATAATATATTTCATGTTCAAATGGATCAACTTTTCTTTTTTGGAAATATTCACTCATTTTGAATTTGATGCCTGCAACACGTTCCAAAAAAGTTGGGACAGGGGCATGTTTACCACTGTGTTACATCACCTTTCCCTTTAACAACACTCGGTAAGCCTTTGGGAACTGAGGACACTAATGGTTGAAACTTTGTAGGTGGAATTCTTTCCCATGTTTGCCTGATGTAAAACTTTAGTTGCTCAATAGTCCGGGGTCTCTGTTCAACGGGAGACAGGTCTGGACTGCAGTCAGGCCAATTTAGTACCGCCACACTTTTACTACAAAGCAAGGCTATTGAAAAAGGGCGCTGCTTGGATGGCAGCATGTTTCTCCAAAACCTGTATGCATCTTTCAGCATTAATGGTGCCTTTACAGATGTCGCTACACATGCCATGGGTACTAACACACTCCCATATCATCAGAGATGCTGGCTTTTAACAATTAACATTTAACAATTCGGACAGTCCTTAACTCTTTGGTGTAGAGGACATGACGTCCATGATTACCAAAACAATTTCTCGTCAGACCACAGGACATTTTCACTTTGTTTCTGTCCATCTCAGATGAGCTTGAGCCCAGAGAAGAGGCAGCTTTTCTTGATGTTGTTATGTGGCTTTTGCTTTGCATGGCAGAGTTTTAACGTGCACTTGTAGACGAAGTGATAAATGGTCTTCACTGACAATGGTGTTCTGGTGTTTCTGAGCCAATGTGGTCATATCCGTTACAGATTGATGTTGGCTTTTCATGAAGTCCCACCTGAGGGCTCGAAGGTCATCAACATTCAAATGCCTTTATGGCTGAGGTCTGCCAGGTCGTTCATTTGGCAACAATCTCACAAGCTTAGCACAAAGCTGGCCAATATGGATGGCAAGGCTGGTGGGTGGCAAGACTGAAGCCCCTTCTGACTGCCATGTGGCAAAGGTTTTAAGGTAAGATGAGACCAAGAATGAACCTTATTTATTTTTAACAAACCAAGCACCATTTCACCCACACACAACCCACCACCTAAAACCATACTTACTATACTATACTTGCCGTGTAGCTACTGTTTAAATAAGTGCAAAACAAAAAGCTGTGGCAGAACGTAAAGTTGTATCAGCACAGTTGGTTCATATCTCTGCCTCCTTACTGTCACATGCAGGGTAAGACGGCAACTTCATGCAATTTGATTTTTATATTGTATTTTACACTGAGATCTTTCTAAATTGTTACAACCATTATATTGGGCTTGCTATTAGCTTAAAGATGTCTGTTTGTTGAGACTGCTAAAACAACCACAAGTCAAGGCAAAAACACAATTGCTAAAATAAATAAAATATGTTTAGCCAGATTTGATTGAATCTTGCCTAGCTTGTTGATTATCGTGGACTTACAGTCATCTGGAGAGGCAGAAATCAGTTTCTGTTGTTCTATATCCACATGACTATACTAGGCAGGCTTAGTGCCAATAGCCAGACTGTGTGGTTACGGAGGATGGCAGCAAAGGAATCAGGAGACTATAGCTGTTTGTACACTTTTGACCGGGCTCACATCGTGCTTCACATTGCGGCGACTTTCATCAGGTTGCTGATGTGTCTGCATATTAACGAACATGCCTGTTCTGGGATCGGTACGACTTTGTTAATTGAGGAAAATTTTAGCTTGTACACGTATTAGACTTATTACTTACCATGAGACATGGCTTCTAATGTTAGTTTGCGGTACTTGATTTGCATTTATAGATGGATTGTAGGTAAAGTAGGTATCATGCATTATATACAGTGTTCAGTTAATTAGTCATTTGAGGCTGCTACTGTTTGTCACAGCTCCTTTCTGTGAAGCCTTGATGACATAAAGACATTTTTATGCCTCATTTAACCTGCCTGGAAATGACATGCCTTGTTATTCAAGGTTGAAACATCCTTAGCGGTAATTCATCATAAAGTGCATGGCGTGAGTTGCATTAGTAAAAGGCTGTTTTCAACACTTCAGCCAGGTTTTACAGAAAAGGGAATTATTTCCGTGGTTACATTTAGGCTGCTGTTATCCAAGGAGCACTAACATTCGAGAACCCTCCCCTGGTGAAATCTCGTATTTAAACACAAGGATCAGAAACTCTACAGAGCACAACAAGCCGAACTTTCAAAGATGCCAGTACCTGATGAACCCCACTGTGATTTATGTGGCTTTGAGACATTATGGTGCCGGTAAACTGGAATTAAAAAAAGAGGGATTGCCAAAAGCAGGGATCAAAGCAGAGGGTCAGCATTGGGGACTAGTGCCGTATCAGCTGTGCTGACCTAGTGGTACTGGACTGTGGACCATAAGGTCCAGGGTTCAAATCCCACCTCTGCCACAGTTGGGTCCCTGTGGCCCTTAACCCACAATTGCTTGGTCAGTAGGAGCGTATTAATTGTTAAGTTGCTCTGGGTAATGGCATCTGCTAAATGACAAATATAATTGAATGTAAATATCACGCAGTATTAAATTCAATATATACACTAGAATCTCAGAATTGGAACTTAAATGATTTCAGAAGGCCATTTAAACTTAGATTTGTTTGAAACTGGAATCAAATTTCCCCATAAGAATTAATGTAAGTAGGATCAATCAGTTCCTGACCCCCAATTTTTTTGAATGCACATATTACTATAAACTTGCTGTATAAACTGTATAGCCACTGAGGCAAACGTGGCCACGAGACTGAGGTGTCTGAAATTGTATATATGCTTATGATCGCGGCCCCCCTCCCCCTTTTTTGCCAGTTAAAGGCATTACTGGTGTAAGTATTGATAATTTATTGTAACATTTTAAGATCATACTATGGTTATTTACAGTTAATTACGAAATATCCTCTAATTTTTGTGAGCAGTATGGTTGAGTAGCTATGGCGCACACACACACACACACACACACACACACACACACACACGGTGTAAGAGGGAACAGGTTTCCACTCGTATGTTCTTGTCCTTTAAGCCATTGCTGGTAGCCCATGAAATAAGCTTCCTCATGCTGCACTGACCCCTCTGATTGGGTATTATGAGCTTCAGTGGCCAGAATACAATCTGCTCACTTTAATAACTAATCTAAATCTGATTGCTTTGTTATCTACATCTGAAAAAAATGAAACGATGTCTTGAATTGTTCATGAAAACAAGCATTTTGTTTTTAATACCCACGTGCACACACACACACATACCAATATAGCATTCTGTCGGTGTGAGCAAGGTTTTACTGTAATTGATTGATGGTTTGTGATACCTATACTCATCTCTTATGCGAGACGTGAAGCTGTGAAGTTTTATTTTACGTCACTCCCAATCACTCTAGTATTCTAACTATATGTTCTTGAGTTTTCATATTTGGAATTCTATCAATCATAGAACTGTTGCAATGCCTCCATCTCCACTCAAAGAGTTCCATAATGGTAGCCCAAAACACAGCCCCATACCATGGCTTTTGGACTTGTTGCTCATAACAATCTGATATAGCTCATGATTAATCCAGAGCACTTGTCCATTTTGTCCAGACATGATTGGGAATTCACATCTTTGCACAGTCAACATTTCGCACAAAGGTGGTGGTGGTGATGATCAAAGATCACAGGTATTCCGCTTAGATGTTTGCCCATGTCCTTTATGCATTGAAATATTCTCCAGAGTGGGGGGTGTGGGGTAGGTTTGCAAGTCCATTCCAATATGTATTTGAAGAACGTTATTTTAAAACATTTGAATAATTGTAATTGACATCACCTATTTGAAATGCATCATTGTTTTTTCCTTACTAGCCCTAAAGTACCATGAACCACTGAGCCAGCGGTTAAGGTACTGGACTGTGAACCTGTGGACCTGATGGTCCAGGGTTCAAATTCCACCTTTGCCAAGCTGCCACAGTTGGGTCCCTGAGCAACCCACCATTGGTCCCTTAACCCACCATTGCTTGGATTGTGAAACTTTGAGCTGTAAGTCGCTCTGGATAAGGACGTCTGCTAAATGGTGTAAGTGTATTCAAGACAAGAAATGCGAGAATAGGTGTATATTGACGTGTGTATATTTCAAATCGAAATAAATGGCCCCTTTCTTTTGTGAGAAGTATATACTGAAGCTGACCAGACAAATCACACTTAGGGTCACCAACCTATTAAAGGCTCATTGGTCATTTGTGGATGGAATGTGCTTTGGACAACGTAAAGTAGGTTAGTTTGAGCAGTATATAGCCTATACATTCATTTGTTTGTGCTACTATCCCAGGAATTTAAATCGTGTATCCTAGATTGGAGAAAGTAGAGCACAGGATCGATTTTATTGAACATTTAATCACTACGACACTATTACATCTAATCAATAAGGACTTCTATCATGCGTCCAAATTGATTTCACTTCACTTAAGCGCTTGGATACATTTCCACTAGCATCATGTTGCAATAGGTTAAATGTGATAAGTATTGCAGTGTAAAGTGTGGAAATGGTTCTGCAATGTATAGTGTAACAAAGATATATGAAGGAAATGTGTAAGCAGTTCAGTTTCCTTGACCAGGTATTTCTGACCCTGGTCTGCACTATAGGTTTTGTTTGCTGCTGCCGCTTAGTTACATCCTGATCAGAGTCAATGTGAGCCTGGTTAAATAGAGAAACCTTAAAACATGCCATGATTCACTACCTAAGGGGACGTTTAAATGCTCTGTGTCAATAAAAAATGCAATAGTGGGGTCAGCGCAATTAGCATCATACACTTCTGTCACCTTTTGTGTAATGTGTATATTTAACTGAATTGTTTTCAGACGTCAAGCAAAGCCAACCAACCAGTTTTGATTCCAATGTTAACGCTGTGTTGGGGTAGTTACTCAGTAAAGTACTGTAATTCATTACTGATTACTTAACTAAAATTGTCATGGGATTACTTTACTCATTAGTCTCTCATAACTCATTAGTTTTAACTTCTGAAACGCCTACATGTGCATTAGAATCAAATCTGCATCATATCTGAAAAGGTCAAAAACTATATTTTTTCTATTGGGGGTTTGTGAAAGCAATATATGGCTTCTTCCAACTCTCTGGTTTCCAAACTTTTTCCCTTGTAGGCCCTCCTACGAGTATCTAAGAAAAGCTGCATCCCAGCCCACACACATACAGACAAAAGAATAAAGCAATTCATTGCTAATATTTATTTTTTCACTTTGTCTTGGTTCTTTGTGTATTTTTTCTTCTTTTCATTTTGATCTTTTGAGTGTGTCATTTTAACTGAATTAAACATGTCCAAGTTGTATGATTTGGCTCACCCCACTGAGTGGCTCCAGACCCCAGGTTGGGACCCATGGCTCCAAGTTTAAATTGATGTGCACATTCCTTGTCAAACACATTGCTCATAGATTGTATTAAACACAAAATTGGTTAACATTTTGATTGAAATAGTCAGTCGCCTCAAATGTCACGACTACCCATGCTATCTTACTTAACAAGCAGAAAGAGGGAGATGCAAGCACCAAGAAACCGCCTGATGGAACCTAGGAGGCCAGTTTGGAGGGCATTGTTTAAGCTTCTCTGTTTAAGTGAGATTTCATACATTTGCAAACATAAGGGTGAACCGGAGGGAGAGAGAGCAGGGAGAACCATTCAGCAAAAACCTACCTACCTCATGTAACCTACCTCATGGTTACATCACTAGAATGCTGGTACAGCTCTGTTCTCAGTCATACTTAGAACGAGATCCTGAGCCATTTCATAATCTTGCAGTAAATATAGATTTAAAACCCTGTATCTCCATTTTTCCGCTTCACAGGTCCATTTCACATGCCATGACCTGCTTTTGCTCTTTGGCCTGATCCTCAATGGTCCAATACTGAGCCATGTTTAGAGAAATATTAAACACATGCAAATGTACAATGAAATATAAAGACCATATTGCAACATTCGAAGATCTGCATGCAGTGTTGAATTTATAAATGATAAAATGCCACAGCTTGTACTTACAACAGTGAGGTGGATGACTAAAGAGTACTATAGGTACTGGTGCTTCATTCAGTCTGAGGGATTTATTTATTTATTGGCAATACCGAATTGTACAAGGAAAACATATTTGCTTACTTAAAAACGCAGAACATGAAGGCTACACACATTTCCAAAAAATGCAACAGCATTTAAGCTGAGCACAAACACAAGCTAAAAAAAAATGTACATTTGCATGCTGCATTTAGCATTCTCACACTGGAAGATGGGAGTCTAGATAAAAAAAATTGCGAGATGATGAGATGGCATTATAGATTACTTATAGTATTTTTAAATAAATTAATTATCTTCTGCTTAATACACATGGGGTCGTGGGCCAGCCAGTGCCTACCTGGCAACTCTGGCCGCAAGGGCAGGAACAACCCTAGACAGAGCACCAATCCATCGTAGGGCTCACACACACACACACAGTCATGCACGCAGTCACACACTAAAGGCTTTTAGAGACCTCAGTTAACCTAGCATGCATGTCTTTGGACTGAGAGGTACCCAGTGTTACCCCACGCAGACACGGGGAGGACCCAGGTTGCTCCACTTTGGGATTGAATCTGGGACCTTCTTGCTGTGAGGCAGCGGTGCTACCCATTAGCCACCATGTTGCCTTTTTTAAATATGAAGGGTTCCATTTAACCTCCTATCTTGTTATATATCTAGTTGTAATTTCCTTGTGAAATAGCTCACCATGCTTGTCAATGACTGCTCCACAGTTGGTGCTAAGAAGTCTAGATAAGAGTGTAAGAAATACATTTCTTTACATGCCTGGAGGAGATTTTCCACAATCTCTTCTTTCTTGTCTGCCCTAGTGTTTCCAAGGAAATATGTTAGCACTAACTGGATTGTTGCCCATGCAGCCTTTTTGTTTCTATGCAGCAACCGATGAAACTCCTCATCTTACAGAAGCACACGAATCTGAAGGATAATGAAGACTCCTTCCTTTACCTTTGCTTCAATTTACAAAAGGGACACTGGAATTCTACTGCTTTTTTTGTCATTCCCTTCACAAAGTTCTTCATAAGATGCAACTCAACTTGATAATGTCCTCTTCTGTGTTTTAGGATGGTGCTGAATAAAGAACATTTCTTTGTCTTTGTCCTCGGCTACAGTGAATGGCTGAATGGCCGCTCATTTTTCTTGTAGTGCTCTTCTCTTGCTCAACTGTCCCATTCAACCAGTAAAACTGTGTATTCACCCAGGAGACAAAGCACTAAGGCAACCACCTGCACGTCACCACGGAGGCATTACTGATGTTGGTCATGGTTTCTCATGAATGTGACTCAAAAGTCACAAATGCATTTTGCATTTATTTATTTGCATTTATTCAACCTCCACTCAAAATATGAAATATCTGTCATAAGTTGCTGTAGTCCACAATTGACTGACCTTCTAAAATGTGACACGTTTGGTGCTTGTAAATGTTCTTTGTTTTGGCTAATCCCCGTGTTCAGCTTAAATGTATTTGTGTTCTCGACTTTTCACTAAATGCAGCATTTTTGGAAATGTTGCGGTTTTCCTTAATTTAAGCAGCGCTCTGATGTTATGCGGTCGCATTATTGACTTTTGTTTGCTCCTCAAACGGGGTTGTGATGCGACTCCTCATACTCCAGGCGTCAGTGTGGGCTCAGTAGGTCGGTAAGATGTTATTGAACACGTAGCGTAGAGGATTTTAAACTTTCTGGCATGTGAAAGTCAGTTACGTGGATTGGCTGTACGACAGACATTCTTATACACACCCTGCAATTTAATCAGCATGTCACATTTGCAAGTTAGGAAAAAATGCTGTCTAGTTACCGTCTCAAGCAATATACTAACAAACCACACAATTATTACTGTGGTGGCTGAAATTTTGTAGTGTTCTGCTAAGGAGTGCTGGTTTTGCTTTTAATTAGCTGTTACAGCCCGAGCAGCAAACATTGACCGTTAATTATCTTCTCCACTGCCTTTGCTTTCGAGTCTTTTTCGTTCTTTTTCTCTCTCTCACTCTTACTCGCTCACTTGTCTACATTCATTTTATATGACTAGTTGAAAGGCCAGGGGTCTTTCCTCTGGCTCGTGAGAGAAATGCTAATAGCTAACTGAATGTTTTTGGTGTGGAAGGCCCCGCAACCCTTCCAGAGGGAATGCGGCCATTCTGTAACGTTTCAATGACTTTCAATCGCCTTTTGGCCCAAATAAATAGACATATGGAGGTTATTCTCAGAGTGTATGCACTGACATTTTAAAGTGGCAACACTGGTGGACGTAAGAGGGTATATAGGGGTATATGGTTATATAATAGTTACGGGTTATCAAAAATAAAAAATTTGAAACCTGTCAATTCTTAAACTGGATGGAAGAAAAGTTTGATATACTCTGAAAACAGTCAAACCTCTCCAGCTGAACTGCCGCTATAAATTAACATTATTTTACTAGGTAATTTATCAGTATTTTATCCTCTATTCAGATAGCCCTAATGGCCCTCACTGTAATGAATGTTATAAAATATAATGGGACATGCATGTAGTAGGGGAAATGGACAGCGTTATGAATAACACCTGGTTTCTAACCCACTGCCTTCAATCCTCTCCTACTGCTGAGTACCCAAAAAACTAATGTTATTTACTAACACTGTCCTACAAAATCTCAAAGATTGGGGTCCAACCCAGGCACATTGTGACATTGTTACTCTGTTGCTGTTCCCCAGGGCTCAACCCTCACTTGAACCATCAGTATAAGCGCAGTGTTTCCCCTCACACTTCACGAGACTGCCCACGTGTAAATAATCCTCTTAAATTTGGCACTCGCCTTGCTCTTCATCCCAGAAAATTGAGGAGCTAAATGGTCCACTCTCTTGTGTGAAGCGGCTTTCTAGCCACCTAAACGGTCATCTACTCATCAGCCACTTCAGCAATAACCCTGCATGACCAAATGCTGATGTGACAGAAGAGGGTTTTGGGAGGATGCCTTACTCCCTCTCTTGCTGCATCTTACTGAAAAGCTCATCATTCTATGAAACAGCAATGCAGGTCCAAATAATTGTATGCTGCATCTGTGGATTATAGCAGTCTCATAATTTATAACCTTTTAGACATTTTGTGAGAAAACATGCACTGCCATTTTTTTTGTTTGTTTTGCATTCGCCCTGCATTCATGGTGGATTATAATTGCTGTATTACTGAATGTATATATAGTCCTGAAGCACTTTGCAATGCTTTGCACATGCCTGTATAAATGGTAATAGAATATTAAGTGTTTTATGCAAAACATTTAAAAATGGATCCGCAATCTCTGAAGGAACAACAGTGCTTGAAAAACAGCAATGTTTTAGTATTTTATGCCACATGCCAGTTTTTGTCCATGTGCTTTTGGGCAATGGTGGGTTTGTGTCTCAGTATTTTAGAATAATTGAGGTTTGTGTAGCAATACTCTTGGCCATGTATGCAACCATGTTTGGACGTTAAGTGGTTTGTGCTGTATTAAACTCGCATGTGAGGAATAATAATAACTTATTAATTACAGTATATCAGGAAACAGTATAATTAATTAAAAGGTCAGGCTATATAAAAAGTTACACAATAGCATAGCGTGGAATAGAATCCTATATTCTAGCTGGCCAAAAGATACCGATGAATCTGAACAGCTTGTTTTGGATTGATTGCAGTCTCTGTTGCTTGGAAGTAAGATCCTGGTGCTGGAAACTACAGATCCTTATGACCTGGGTTTGCACCCTGGACTGGACTTTCAGCATTAATCTCTTGGCATGCATCTATAGAAAACTGCAATGGTCTGGCAGCCTATCCAAGCTGAACCTCTTCTGCAAACATGAAATTCCAGTCTAAGCTGCAGACTCCTTTGTGGCCTTCACAAGGATAAGTATCAGGAGGACATGGGCTACAGAGTAATATCATCCTTCATAGCTCACCTCTGAAATGTCTTTTTCCACTGCAATTGCCTGTTGTTCCAACCTGCCTTTTCTATAAATATTCTGAACATTGTTGACTTTTTGGTTTGGTCTCGTCATTCCCTGAATTCCTATCACCTGCGTTCTTGCCATGGTCCATGTATGTTCTGAGAAGGTCTTTCTGTCTAGCGTCTCTGTAATAGTGCCTTCATTTGAGTGCTGTTCTGTCTTTTTTAGCATCATTTGTTCAACACACAATCTTATGGTATTGGTTATCTGTACTAATTCTGTTAGCATCAGCTTTGTCGTTATATAAGAATGGTGGATTTTGTATTATTGCTGTTAGCACTGCATTCATTATTATTAGTTTCTAAGTACGTGTTTGTATTGTTTGTAGCTTCTATATACCACCTGTATTGGTGCTGGTGTAGCAACTAGACTACTTTTTATCATCACTGACTCATGTAAATGAAACATGCTTAAACTTAGACCCGTCTACTTTTGCCCTGATGTCTGTCCTAGGTTAAGCGGAGTTAAAACGGCTTAATTTCCGTAGCAACTGCTAATTCACTTTGTCTTGCTGTAACCCTGGTGCAATTTTCTACTGTTCAGTTTAGCTTCTCATTTACAGTGCATTAATATTTCATCAGATGAGCTCTTAAATATCATTTACTATCTTTGTTTTTTCTGTCAATATATTAATTAAACCTCTCTGCAGGCCCCTGAGAGCAGGATTGCTTTTAGGCTAAAGCTGCCAAACGCGTTTTGTTGCTTAGTTTCACAGGTGAGCCCAAGTTAATATTGTAGGCTTACACAGGAGCGGTATATATATGTATGTATGTTTGTATGTATGTATGTATCT
>JAUZST010011771.1:0-11751 GCA_034779995.1 Parotocinclus haroldoi
AAATTACAGGTATATAATAGGATTTGTTTCGGTACTTTAGGATTCGGTCCCAATAAGCGGCTGCTCCCATTAACCGGATTCGTCTGTGTATTGTTTATACAGGTACAGCTTCTAATGAGTGATCTCTGTTATTTTAGCGTCCCTCACTGCTGACAGGTTCATAATATCAAGCATAAGGTATGGAAACTTCTTAGACAAACAGTGGCAGCAGAATGGCTTGTCCCGAACACATCAGTGACTCTCAATGTTACAGTTTCATAGGTTTCCACCTCCAACAAGTCAATGCATCAGCTCGACGCTGAATTAAACCGCCCTGCCCTCCTGAAACAAAGAAACGGGCCGCCGACTGAAACCGTACGTGGATTTGATCCTGCTTGGAAAAGCACGGCGAAGCCAAGATTTAAGCGCGTCCTGTGGTCAGGTTAACGAGGCGGAGAATTACCATGTATAAACTGAATTATTTGTCCGAATACTTCGAATCCGATACTGATCCAGCGTTTTCAATAAGCGGGTGCATCCCAGCAAAATGAAAACTCTCGCATAATCGAATGGATATCTTATGATTTCCACATCTGGAAAATGCAACATTATTAAAAAGAAAGCGCTTAAATTAAACGATGTCAGTTCTGTAACATCAGGAATCCGTGTCGCTCAAACCCCTGGGTGGAAATTGGCCGGCTTTCCACCGTAGCCGTGCCCGAGGGAAGCCAGGCAGGGGATCATACCCTCGCGCTGCAATAGTGGCCCTGTCATGGACTGGCGCTGTCCTTCTGGGAATCGAGACTAAACTCTGTACTCACAGTGCTGTACTGTACTAAGTACTCAAGACTTTGGTAACTCAGGCCTGGAACAGACGTGGTTTTAATTAAAACGGCCGATTCTCACGTTCTCAGGTTTCTTCCGAACATCTTAAATCCCTGAAGTCATCTATAATTTCGAGTTCTTCCCAGCAGTCAGTCTAGGTTTAGATCAAAGTTCATGAATCCCTATTCGAGGTCCTGCCACCTCTGAACACAACGAGTTCTAAAGATAGACGTTTTCATTTCTCACAGAGTCCTCTGGTCCCAGACTAAACCAGGGGTGCATGCTTTGATCAGGACTTTTATGTTTTGGGATTTAGACACCTAACTAAAACCCTGCCAGGAGTTTAAAACAAATAAAACAATAGCAAGAACAAATGAACAAATGAAAGAGATTTTGGGATTATTATTAGATAAACGGGTGAAGCACTAAGGCTCATTAGCAGACACCCTTTCTTTGCTCCTCAAGTGTTATTTAAAGGCTGGTTTCTAATAATAACAACAACAAAAACAACATGACACATTACTGCGTTATTTAAGCAAATAAATAGATAAAACACCCTAAAGAAATCAAAGAAAACACCAGTAGAAGAGGGATTAAAGAGAGAGAGAGAGAACAGGTAGGATTTAAGATGGGTTTTTTTTTTTAAAGAACACAATAAAGAGCAAAAGTGGAATATTTATCAGCTTCAGCTCAAATAATTAACGTAAAGTCAAAAACGGGCTAAAACAATTAAAAACAAAAAAAACGTAAACTAAGATTTGTTATTGTCAATGATTTATTTTGAACATTCGACTGCATTGCATTGTTCTGAACGCATTTGCGATTTTTTTCTTAAATCAACCAGTGACAGGCGTTTAATAAGTATTTTATTTGATTAATTCTTTTTGACATTATTGGAATTTCAAGCGTGTGCGTGTGTGCGCGTGCGCGCGCGCGTGAACCGTGGTGTGAATTTCATTGCAAATAAACAGAAACGTGGCTTCGCTTTATGCTGACCGCTGTGCCGGCGAGGTAAAATGCACATTAAACGTGTTATACATAACGTACTGTAAATAAACTCCTCATTCCTACAGTCAATACCTAATGTTGACATAGATACATGGTACCGTGTTCATGTTTGCCCAAAATAAGAGACGCAGCGAGTTTGAAAGCCTGTGTGTACTCGGGAGAGCTCTTGACGTTTGCGTTTAATCATTTTCAGCCCTCGGGATGAAAAGTCAGAAACCTGTTAAACTCGGTAACCTCGCGACGCTTCGCGGCTAACCGAGCTGCGGGGCAAGCTCCCGAGCTTTAATCCAGGAAACCCTGGGTACGAGTCGCTTTTCGATACAGCACTGCGGATGAGGCAGCAAGAAAAGTGAGGGACTTTCAGGGGCAGCTGTGTTCTGCTAGCCCAGTCATAATGCCCCTGAAAATCCTTATTGCTCTTGCAATGCTCGGCGATGACCCCGGCGCCGCCGAAAAACGCTCCTGCCCGTTTCGGATGCAGTGGCCGGTTTTATCTGACGTGTGTGTGGGACGAAGGAAAATGGCTCGGACGTGCCATTCCACTTCTCACGTTGCCCTTCTGAATGCTTTTCTCATGTAGGCCGGTCGGTGCGAGGAGGACTATTTGGGAATGTGAATGGGGGAATACCAGACTGGTCACGCTGAACCTCAGATAGAGACATCTAAGGCTATTCTGAGAGAGAGAGAGAGAGAGAGAGAGAGAGAAGGAAGGGCGGACTGATTCAACAAGAGAATCATGGATGACTCAGACTCAAATGCCTTCCTCACTGAGGACAGAGAGGCAAGACTGACTCATTGAAACATGTGGAATCTCATACAGATGTCACATGACTGCGTTTTGCGGTCACAGTATAGCTGCTTTGAGAAGACCCCCCCCCCCCCCTCTTATTTCTCCTCGCAGCAGCTGGAAGGATTCTTCCCTTATGAGTCAGCGTTGGTAGATCAGCAAGAGAAAACTGAATGCATGATGAATGAACATCAAAAGGCATCACAACGAATCCCAGTGGATCGGGGTGGTCCCGTGTGGAGGGCCCATTGCAAGACGGCCAACCCTGCGAGCGGTGCATGAACGCTGGGGGTCGGTGGTGATCTGATCTGCGTTTTGCCTATTAAAGAAAAAAAAATTCATTTTTTTCATTCACCGCCGCCTCACAGCAAGAAGGTCTCGGGTTGGATCCCAAGGCGGGGCCGGTCTGGGTCCTTTCTGTGTGGAGTCTGCATGTCCTCCCCGTGCCTGCCTGGGTTTACTCAGGGTACTCGGGTTTCCTCACACAGTCCAAAGAAATGTGTGTTAGGTTAATTGGAGTCTCCAAAATGGCCCTTAGTGTTTGACTGTGTGCCCTGCGATGGATTGGCGCCCCGTCTGGGGTCGTTCCTGCCCTTGCCCCCAGAGTTGCCGGGTGGAGAAGATAATGAATGAATTAAGGAATGTTTTTCCTCCTGTGTTTGGCTCTGCTCATAGCATCTTGGTCATGTCCCCTAGGGGGTCCGGAACCAAGCCCAGAAGTCACAATACTAGCAGGTTGCAGTGCCAGCCGATAAATATCTCGTCCGATTTCCCCTCTCAGGCACGACGTGGCCGGAAGTCGAAACCAGAGTCAGATTTGGGCTCCTGTTATTTTACTGGCGCTTGAAAACCTGCATTTGTTCGAAATCTTTAAAAAAAAAAAAAAAAAAAGAAAAAGAAATCCAGAATGTGTCCGATATAAATATAGCCGACGCGATAAGCGCTTTCCTTCAAGGCTCGTGCTGCTTTTGTTTTTTCGCCCCCCCCCAAAAAAAACTTTGAAAGCATGGGTGAAGAGGAGGAGGAGGAGGAGTGAAGGATTTATTTAATTTCACTCGACAGATACTGGAACCAACACACCCAGAAGCAGCCAGTGGTTGTTTTACCAACGGAGCGATAGAATCTTATGAGTCACCGATGGTTGCGAACACGCCCTCGTGACGGGTCAAAACTTCACGCTCTTCTCCGGCTGTGGCCGTTTCTGCGTGGGCTGATTCATGCTGGAATTTTTTAAAAAATGGATCTGAATAGGCAGGTGTGAACGAGTGCTCCCCCTCCTTCCATTGTGGAGCCCCTCGAGTAAAAAAAAAAAAAAAAAAACCAACCCAACCTGATTTCTGCTTGTTTTCGGAAACCTAACCTCAAGGCCTCCCTCACTCAGAGCAGCAACGATCATCCATAACGTTAAAACCACCTGCCTAATATTGTGTAGGTTCCTCCTTGTGATACCAGGGCTCCGACCTGTCGAAGCACGGACTTCACGAGACCGCTGAAGATCTCCTGTGGTGTCTGTCAACGAGATCTTAGCAGGAGGGCGGACCTGTTTAGGACCCGGATCGGCTCCTGGGCAGTTGAGGCCAAGTGAAGTTGAACTCTCTCCTTTTTTTGCAGCGTTACAGAATAGCGCGAGGGGGTGAACCTGGTCTGCAACGGTATGTAGAGAGGTGGTGCACACAAAAGTAACTTCCACTGAAATTCCAGAAGCCAAGCAGCTCTTCCCGGCCGAACCCGCGTTACGTTACCCAGTGGTTTTACCGCCACGGCTGATCGGCGGGAGGCAAACCGGGGTCCAGCAGGACATTTTACACTCCCTGTGCGTTCGTTTTCACAACATGTCTGAGTAAGGGAGAGCCGGCAGGGGAAAGCAGGATGAGCTGTGCACCCTCGGCTCTAGGGAGTGTACATATCCGAACCTGCGCTCCCCTTCACCCTCACAGGCATGCCATTCAAACACCAAAAATAGCTCTCTGTATATACACAGAAAGCACATTTAGCAACATTTATACGATGCTTACAGATCCTGTAGCACGTTCTTCAACGACGGAGGGTAATAAAAGCTTTGGAACCAAGTAACACAACTACTTTGTGCAAATCCTACACATGGGGTTTGGGCCCAAAAAAACAATTTTCAAACTATTTAGGGGCTGTGGAGGCCTAGCGGTCACGGTACTGGACTCTGGACCTGATAGTCCGGGGTTAAAAGCCCATCTCTGCCAAGCTGCCACAGTCGGGCCCTTGAGCAAGGCCCTTAACCCACCCTTGTTTGGCTTGCGAGACTGTACGAGTTGTAAATCGCTCTGGATTAAGGACGTCTGCTAAAAGCTGTAAATGTAAATCGCTTTCTTGTTCGTGATAATCGGCTCGACTGGACGCCAAACACGAACGCAGAAACATCGGCGCGCCTGCATTTGCGGCTCTCGTTTCAAACTGCTTGAGAATTTTCAGTCGTGTGGCCCATTTTGTGGTCACTTGCTAGTCGGTCGCGAAATTAACACAGTCTTAACGTTAACCTAAAGTTCAGCGGATAGGGGACAACTGATCTCCAGATGCATCTTGTTCAGCAGCTCTGGTGGCTCAGTGGTAAGAGCCAGCTGCTAGAAATGCCAGGTCCTTGGGTGCCAGGTCCTTTAATCCTCGAGTGAGGTTTGCTACATATCCTGTAGGTCAGGATAAACTGTGAGAACAGAGTAGAATAATTTACTTCTGGCTTTTACGTCCCTTCGGGCTACAGGATGGGGATGGGCGTCTTCATTACAAAGCACTGCGCTGCAAATCAGAGCTCCAGTAACAAAGCAGACTGGTGTGACATATCTATAAACCTTGTTTTTTTTAAAAGCCCGGGATTGACCTAAATGTTTAGTCCAAAGGTTTAAAGGCCAGGCGTGTGTGTGCAGAACAACCTTCCTCCGGGCTCAGCGTTCAGTTCAGAGCCTTGTGTATAAACAGATCCGTGCGCCGTCTAAAAAAAAAAAAAAAAAAAACATTTCGAAAATCAAATGTGGTAGTTAAACGCATCCCAGGGCAGCACCGTGGAGCAGTGCTGGTAGCGCTGTTCGGGTTCGGGTCCCGGCCGGGACGCTGCCTGTGTGGGATCTGCATGTGCAGACGTGCCCCTGTGTTAAGTTTAAGTTTGTGATTGTGTGAATATTCCCTGTGATGGACTGGCACTCTGCTCAGGGTGAGCCCCCCCCGCCCCGCCCCGCCCCGAGGAGATGTGGTAACTATATCCAAACCAAGATGCTTTAATCATTTATTCAGCCGCGGCGATGTTACCGTGTTTAATGGTCGTGCAGAATCTTGTGGAGTTATGATGTCATTACAATGAATCATTATTAACATTAACCTTGTTTTTGGTTATTTAGCAGCACCCGTGTTCGAGAGCAGGAGAAAGAGCTCGGATGTCCTCCCAGTGACCCGTGGTTCTACGTTGCGCATGTGATAGGAACTCGCGAAGCGTCTAGGAGTATCCGGATACGGATCTGACGATTTGTTTACTCGAATCTGGACGATAGCAACTCCCTCCTGTACCGGCTACCATCTAGGTCACTGCGCTGCCTTCAAACAGTCCGAAATTCAGCCGCTAGGATTCTAACCGGCACCAGACGGTGTGAGCACAGTCACCCCTGTATTAGAGCGGCTTCACTGGCTCCCGATTACTATGCCCGTTCGCCGTAACGTCATTCCGACCTGGGCCCTGTCTACCGTTCTACCGTATCCATCCCGGAGTCCCAGACCTGCCGATACTAGACTTTTGGTCGTCCCTAGGTCTAGATTGAGCACCATGGGTGGTCGCTCGTTTAGTGTTGCTGCCCTTCTACTCCGGAACTCTCTTCCTCTTTCCCTGCGCCTTACTACGTCTCTTTCTGACTCCAAAACCTCTTTGGAAACACATCTTTCTCCATTACATTTTTCTTCCTTTTCATCTTTACCTGTGTAACTGTTAGTGTTGGTTATAAAATCCTCTTGTAAAGCGACCTTGGGTTTGTATAAGTATAACCTATTATTATTGTTAATATTATTATTATTAAGGAGGATTGTACGGCGTTAAATTAAAGTAGTTAAAATGTGTTATTTTGTTCCCACGTTACTAAGTTCTTATACGTATTGTAACATCACACAACTTACTAAACTTAATAGCCAATTCTATATATATATACACACACACACACACACACACACACACACACACACACACACACACACACATATACATACGGCACGCACGTGAATAAATACCTAGTAATTGTCTGAAGGTGAAGAAACGTAATGCAAGTGCAACATTACTTTTACTGTCAATAAACTATTCACATGCGTAAGATTAATTTGTGTGTTTGTTTGTACTTTGGAAACGCTTTTACGAACGAAACACTATTGCTGTACTTTGTATTTACTGATTCGTTCCATTTTGCTTCTTTACCACAACAAGAGGGGTTCCCCAAGGTTCGCTCTTTGGTCCGGTTTAAATGATCATACGTGGGCCCGTGAGACCAGCACGACTCCCTCCTTGGCCCCTGTGCCCCTCACAATCCCAGATCGGTACCCCACGCTCTGCTGTCCACGCCCGAAAACATGTTTTTTTTTTAATTAAACTTTTTTTTTTTACTAAAATTGGCTTCAGACCGTTGGGGCTCTGTTTCAATATTAACACCCGTTATTATAAACGTCTGAAATCTCAAAGTCTGAGCGCCAAAGCAGCTGGACATGCTCACTCAGCTCTTCTGCACTTCCTAATGGCTTTCTGGTCGTATTTTGGCCGTTTCCAGGCCCCTTATTAAAGGTACTACAGTATTTAAAAGATACTAGTCACGTGGGCAGTCCTGGCGCAGTTGTTGGGAGCTGGGCTACGGCTCAACAGATTGAGGGTTCAAACCACCAAGCAGACACAGATGGACCCTTGAGGAAGGTCCAGGGTCAACGTACAGGGTCAAACACCGATAACCGAAGGTACAGGGTACAGGGTCAAACACCTTGCTCAAAGGTCCAACGGTTACTGTTCGGTGGAGCCCCTCCCACCGAGCGCAAAAACAGTACATGAAATGTACACAAAGCGTATATAATCGCGATACACGTTTTGGCACGTGCCTCTTTCAGTGAAATAAAGGTCTCCTTTGTTCTGTTCTGGTGTCCGAAATGGCATTTCTAACTAACATTATCGAACACGCGTACTGATTCCCTGCATTTCCATCTCCGGGACGTTTAGAACGGCTGTAATAAAGCTACAGATTCTTGGAACTGAGCGCCGTGAATATTTTATCCGTCTCATTTTTGTGAGGGGTGGGACTGGAGGATGTCTTCATGACTGCCCTGAGGGACGGGGGAAAGCAGGGTGGGCGATAACGCTTATTTCGGCGATCGCAGAAGCGGATCTAGAAGAGCGTGGAACCCGTGACCCTTCACATGCTATCCCACTCATTTAGGAAGAATTTAAGAAGACGTGCAACACAAATACGTGGCGTGGCTCCGGTCTGTAGGACACGCCCTTCGAAAGGAAACAGCTGTGGGACCTCAAATACGAGAATTATTTCTTTCTATTTTCTGTTCTCAGATAGAAATAGAAAATGGCAAGTCTCGTGTTCCTAAAGTGCCCTTAGTGTGTGAGAAAAGGAACAAACGATTTAGTAAGAAAACCTCCCACTTATTGTGACGCGTCAGCTTTTGTGGAGGGTGTGGCAAAATGGCGTAGATGAATGCGTATTAATTCACGATTTCATTAATTACTAAAGCCTTGTCCGAAATCATTGTTAAAGCATCGTTAAATGGATCAATAATATTTCGCGTGGGAGACATTTCCAAATGAACTGACGAGCTTATAATGTTACTCTCTGGCCTTCCTGTCTTGTTTGTTCGTTCTTTTATTACCCTTTGTCTGCCGTTTCAATTCGGTACTTAACTATCGCGCTTCATACTGCAGACCCATGTCCTGGGTTCGATCGTGACGGTTCTACGCCGATACTTCGGACAGGATTCTCGCGATTTACTGTTCATTGACAATGCATAACAAATACGAAAGCGTTACGTTAAGCTACGGTCTAATTTAACGAAGCCTGTCCCCACGGGAAATGGCCACACCCGTGCCCATAGGAGGTTTGTGATGCTGTGGGACGGGGTCGGGAGTGGAGAGTCAAGGTCTGACATCGGAAACGAAAGTTCAGAGGACCACTCGCAGCTACGCGCGAGTGAAACGCGCCTCGCGTAAAACATCAACAGCTCCCTTTCTACGGACGTGACGTTCATACTGAACCCTCCCCGCACGCTCTGTACAGCACATGATGAAGATCGGCCTGAAGATCGGCTTCTCTTCGCACATTAGGCTGCGCTGACCCCCCCGTTTGAATCACGAGGTTGCTTCCCCTGGGGCAGCGGCGCCGTTTTAACACGGGTTCAGTTCCTTCACAGCGACGCGCTTTTTTCTTCCTCTTTCTTCTTCTTGAGCTTTCTTCATCGTTCCTAGAAGCGGGTCTCCACTGTCGTGCGTTCACTCGGCATTGGCTGGGAACGGCTGTGGCTCTCAGAAAGGCGTGTGCCGGGGGGACCCTTGCCTCCTACCTCAAGGCAGGGACTTTTGTCAGAGGGAAGGAACCCGGAGCGACGCAAAGCGTGAACTGATCGGTCCACATGCAGTCATGTAGTGACGCCCTTGTCCGGGACGACTTACAAAAGTGCTTTAAGACATCAGGAGTATCATCTGTTCCTAACAATCAGGAATCTAAACAAGAATACACTTCTTAAACTATAAAGGTTTTTTTTTTTTTTTTTTAAGAGCGAGAAAGACGTGGGGTTTTAGTTGAGGTAAGACTCAACTAAGATGATGGAGGGCACCAGTCGAGCAGTGCTAGAGGACCGGAGTGTGATAAGTGCTGCACGGTGGGAGGGTGCAGGCCCATTTTTAGCTTTGTAAGCAAGCATCAGAGTTTTAAATCTGAGCCGGTGGAGGGAGCGCAGCGGTGGTGTAGCGTGTGTAACATACACCCGTAGCTGTACAAACAAGAGGCCGTAAACGGAGGGAAAAAACAAAAACAAAAACAAAAAAAACGCACTGTGAAATTTGACCGTGGAACCACGGAGCGCCCAAATTAGCGTCGAAAATCCACAGTAATCCTGTGAAACGTATGGTTAAACCGTGACGTTAAAAAGGTCAAGCAATTCGAGCAATGCAAACCGAAAAAAGTCCCAGAACGAACAGAGCTCCCGGGCCCACTCCAGATCCTCTGAAACGAGTCCCTAGAACGATTTGGCGTGAACGCACCCGTGACCTGCCCCGTCACAGACAGGCACGGACGTTTGTCTACGTAACTTTTCTTTCCGCGTCCGAAATCGCGCCCGCCTTTTCCTACCGACGGGAGCAGCGCCTTCTGATTTTCCGTTTCAATTTGATGAGGCGTCTACCTGCCACCGTGGGCTCCTTATATGGGCGAATCAACTCTTCCCAGATCAGTTCCTGCGAGCGCCGTTTTGTGCGCTGTAGCTTCATGGGGTTAGACGAAATCATGAGGAAAGCGTGTGCGGTGTTGACCACTGTGTAGTCGCCGTGGTGTGAGCACAGTCCTACTGACATTCGCAGGGTTGAACGACGCACTTATCCAGGGAGAATTAACAGCCGACACGGTCTTACAACATGCAAGTGAGGCAACTGTAGGTTAAAAGTCTTGCTCAGATGCCCAACAGTGGAAGCTTTGGCAGGGCCAGGGCTTGGATTCTCAACCTTTCGCAACCTAACGTGCGTGGCTAGCAGTAATCACGTGGTGCGTACGCTAAATCACAAGGGCATCGAACCGCTTACAGCTTTTCTTTACATCGAGCAAAGTGGTGTAAAAGTGGATTTTGCCGGCTGCCTCCTGAGCTGGCGGCGTGAACCGGGTTCTAGGGTCTCTGGTCGTTGGTCAGCCTCACCCGCTAGGCGCCACCGCAGTCCAGCGTCATCCTGCTATTAAATCCGGCGCAGGTTTTACGTCGGATGGGTTTTTCTGCCCCGTTTGTGACCCAGCCCACGTTTCCGCCGTTTGTCCCCCGGGTCGAGGGGGGTAGGTCAGGGGTAAGGCAATGAATGTATGACAGATATGAGGAGAACATGCAAAGCTTCACACAGGCAATAACCCAGAGGCTAAGCTGGATCCTGGGACTTTAGAGCTGAAAAGCCTGTACTTCTTGCCTATTTTTCATTTACAGCTGTCTAACTAAACAGGTTTATTTTAATAAAACGGAATCCTCTTCCATGCCGTAACTCCGACTGGCAGGTGTCGTTCTTTTATTTGTGTAAGCGCTCTCAGGGTTTATTTGGGATGAAAAGGAGCTTCTTTGCATCACAGGCTTTTGGGCTCGAGGCCGTCAGTTTTGCAAGTACGCCCCGCTAGTTTTAACGGCCAAGAAGCAACCAGTTCAGCTAAACAGGGAGAAAGAGCACACCGTAAGAACACGGCTGGAGCTTCCTGGCTCATTTTCCAATCGTCTCAGTTCACCAGGGCCGTACCGATCCGATGTTCTGTATCGGTATCGGGCCGATATGTGGCTAAATCACTGGAACAGCTTAATCCGATATCTTTCCTATCACGTTTATGCTTGACTACGATTTGGACGACGCGTCGTTAAAAGAGAGAGACGTGGAACTCGAGTTAAAACGGTTGGTCGGCATTTCGGCTGTGTGGACTTATTTTAAGCTCAAGGATGATAAAAGTAAAACAGGCGAGTGCAGCGTGTGCAACGCCAGCGTTTCAAGAGGTGGTAGCAGAGTATCGGTCTGATATCGGTATCGCCAGATACTCAAGATTGCAGTATCAGTATCGGGTGTTAAAAAAAGGGTATCGAACCAACCCTACAATTGACTAATACAGTCGATTCCGGTTAATGGGAGCAGCCGTTTATTGGGACCGAATCCTAAAGTACCGAATCAAATCCTATTATATACGGGTAATTTTATTCCCTTATTTAATCGGACCAAAAACGTGTACAGTATGTAATATCTCTTCGTCCCCCGCCCCAAGTTTCTCCCCAGCCCTCTACTGCCACCTACAGGTCTTTGCCTAACATTTCCATTTACCACAAAAAAAAAAAAAAGTCACTTAGCCAATGCTAAAGCGGATCAGATCCCACTGGATAAGTTCTTCATACGGTGACTGGAATTGAGTAAGAACTTGTTTTTTTTACAGTATTATTAC
>JAUZST010011772.1:0-36703 GCA_034779995.1 Parotocinclus haroldoi
ATACATCACTCTCGTATCACACATGCTCCGTCCGTACCGAGCTTACAGCACCTCATATCCTACACACTGAGTATAAATAACAGCTAGTTACTGTCAATCCTCATATTTTATCATTTATAACGTGACTTTGTTGTTAGAATTATTATTTTTAATATATTTGTGTAAATGTTGTGATTTTTTTTATGTAAAAGTTCCGCAAAAAACCCCCGGAAGGTGAACCGCGAAGTAGCGAGGGAACACTGTTTTCAGAAAAGCATCTCTGAATGCACATCACATTGAAACTTGAAACAGATGGGCTACAGCAGGTGACACTCCTGTCACCTAAGAACAGGCAACTGAGGCTTACGATCAGATTAAATGTTGCCTGGTCTTATGCGTCTCCGTTTCTGCTGTGATATTCAGATTGGGAGGGGGATAATTGGCATAAAAGCATCCATCTAGCTAATTTATACAAACGGTTCAGGCTGTGGGGGATATATTCTTGGCACACTTTGTATCTCTTAATACCAACAAAGCATCCCAGGAAAAATGTACTGTGAATTTTGACAGTAGAACCATGAACTGACCAAATTACCATTAAAATCCATTTTAAAACTGTGAAATAATTTATGGTCAGTTCATAGTAAACCAAGTTTACACATATGCTATGAAATTTGACAGTAGAACCATGAAGTGGCCAAATTACCATCAACAATTCTTAGTAGAACTGTGAACTTTAAACTGTGAAAGTTCACATTAAAACTGTCAAACAGTTTTACTATGAAATTTCACAGTACATTTTTTCCTGGGATTGTTTAAATGCCACAGCATGCCTCACTACAGCTGCTGGCAATGTCCATCGCATTATAGTATCGCATTATTTGTAATATACCATGTCACAATAAAGTAGCTGATGATATCGATAGTGTATGGGCTTCAAACGAAAGACTATGATCTATAATCACACCAGCGTTTTCACTGCTACTCATAAAAAAGTTAAAAGACTTCAAGTTTTACCATATAGTCAATAACTTCTAGCAAATTGCCGTCTCTTCTTCCATTCATTAACCTTGACCATTCTCACCAAACCACAGAAAATGTGGAAAATATGACAAGCACATCAGCTGAATAACCTGAGGGATGTAAATCAGACTTCGCAAGCCATTGACTTCACAACTCTGAGACAGCTCTGAGATGCAGTTCATTGACTCTGCTTCCTCCAGGCAGCATTTCAGAAACAATCTGTTTCCATGAATCTGATAACTGGGATTTAGAAGCCCATTTAGTGGCATTAAGATACCATACTGTTATGAAACTGATCATATCATTGGTCACATATGCTCTGTCTTTCAGTAGCCTAATAAAACAGGGCACCGTTTGCTCCTAAAAAGAGTGGATGTTGCCAAAGCTTTTTCTTCTATATAGAGAGAACAGTTTCAAATGTTTATTCAATCTAATCTAAGAGGCTGATAATCTAAGCTGCTATTATATGTAAATGTAAACTTAACACATTAGTACATTTCTGTCACCTTGCTTACATTTTTCCACTTTTTCGTTTCCTGAAACTCTAAAACCTTTTAAATTGTAGACTATCAATACAATGTAATCTGGCTCCATTTGCTAATCTAACAGAAAAACCTGGGTTAGGTTGATGATTTTGGTCATCTGGTTAAGTAGTTAATTAATTATTGGGTTAATTAGTGAAGTGAAGAGCACTCAAAATCATCTATCAAGGTATACGTAATTTTATGTCACAGTTCTCGCATGTATCACAATACAAATAACTAATCTGTTGATGTTATGGCATTTTATTGCATTTCAAAATATGTATTTCAAACTATAATTTGTAATCTTGTCTACATACACACACACACTAAAAGGTTTAAAATATAAAACATATTTAATAATATGTGTTAATAATGAAACGAATATAGCGAATTTAAGTCAAGTCAAATGACTTTCTATAGTGCTTTATTATTGTCTCAAAGCAGCTTTACAGTCTAGGGTCACAGCCACTATGAAGCCAGCCTGTGGCGACAGTTACAAGGAAAAACTCCCTAAATGTTATGAGGAAGGAACCTTGTGAGAACCAATACTCCAAAAGGCACCCTCTGGCAACCTAGATTTTATATTTTAAAATAAACTAAATTGCCTGAATAATACATATATCACGATAAACAGAAACATTAAAATAGAGAACACAATAAAAGACATTATGATCAAATAAACACAGGCTACAATAAAAGAAAAAGAATACAATATGAAGATTTTAATACAATTTAACAATTAAAAATACATTTTAAAAATACAATTGGGTTAACTGTGTGTGCATTACCAAATCTGAGATTACTACGTCCTTACAAACATATAATGCCAATTTGAATTAAATCTTTGAAGAAACTTCATATACTTCAGAATTTATTGGCCTTCCTTTTGCTCCAGTGACAACAATGACAACAATCTTGTGACTTGCTTGACTTGAATGCTTGACTTTCTGTCTACAAGTGACCCCATAATTGCTCCGTGAGATTTGGGATATTCTTTGGTCTTCAGGCAGTTGTTGCAAAGCTTTGATGTGTGTTTTTGGGTCATTATCCTGTTGCAATATGAATCCTCCACAAAGACCCAAACTAGCTTTCTTACTAATGGTGTCATACTTTTGGGCCCCACTGTGTATTGGAGGAGTGCAAACAGTGGCTGATCTGGGAACATTTTGCTCACAAACAGGACCACTAAGCTATCATTTTCTTTAATCCCCACCCCTGCGTCCAATTATGTAACATCTGAGAGGAGGTTTAGAGAGCTCTGCAAAAAGATAATACATTACCATTAATTATGACGTTTTCACATTTATATGCAGGCACTACATGCTTAATGCTGTCCATACATGCCACACATGTACAGGCAAACACACACTCACACACAATAAGATTCTCTCTTATCACCCAGTTCCAGCTCTCTAAATAAATATTTACTGAGGTTGAAGGGAGGGTGGGAAAGCACAGGCTAAATGCATTGGTAACAGGCAGCAGACTGAAGCCTCGCAGCACATGCTATACAGATAAGCTTAGAACGTGCAATTTACATTTAAAACTCCAAGCACTGATGCAGTCACCATTATATGCCGTACTGTTATTGTGCATCCTGTTTTGGTATGCTATCCTTTCACAAATGCCAGCTAGAAATTTTTCTAGACGAAAAAATATCATACTTTGTACCTCGGACTCCATATTCTGGTTTTGGAACTATAAAATAATATTCATTACAAAGTAAGTCAAAGAAGTTGTCTTAAAATGCTTTGTAATACTGTTACCAGTTATTAAAACTCTTAGACTGTGGGAAAAATGAACCATTAACCACTGTAGAGTAGCCAATCTGCAGCATATCTGTGCAAAATCTGCAGGTCAAAGAATGGGGAAACTATGGGGACTGTGGAGACTGCTATAACCACACTGTAGTTAACCAGAAGGAAGTAACAATCTACCAAAATACAAGGGGAGCAATGGCTCAGAAGTGATAGATTACAAGTAAACAATTTTTTATAAGGCAGCTGTTATCAGAAGGTCAGGATGCTAAACATTGACATATGCCAGAAGATATTTATCCCAGTTGACATACTTTTAGAGGAGGCACATCAGTGGACTGAGAGAAGCAGGATGATTGTTACAACAAAATGGCCACAATCTAAGCCGTTATAACCGAGCTGTTAGGAGGTATTGAGGACAGTGGTTCTGTGAGGGCACACACACACACACACACACACATGGCTAATAGGCCCACACAGACTACTAGTAAAGAGGATCGTCACTGCCCAGACCATTTCCAGGTGTTTAACAGATGGAAATTAGCTGTCCACTCACCTATTACGTGTCCTGCCAGGTACTGGACTTTGGACCAGAAGATACAAATCCCACCTCCTCTGTTGGGTCCTTGAGCAAGATCCTTAACCCTTAATTGCTCAGACTGTAAAAACGTATGAGTTGTAAGTTGCGTTGGATAAGCATGTCTGCTAAATGTCATTAATGTCAATGTCAGGCTTGCCTTAAAGATTGACACGCAATTCATTCAGTCAGGTCATTTATGGACAAACAGATAATCAGAACAGAAACAAGGAAAGTGGTTCAGGCCGAGTATGCTACATAGGCATGTCAGGCAGGGAGGAATACAAATCTGAGGAAGGGAGCAAGCGAGGAAGTTAGGGTCAGAGTGGAGTTCAATTTCAACCATTTTTTGCATCAATTTTGCTCTCTCCTCTCGCTGACTTCATAAAATACGTAACAGCAACATGCAAAAATGAATTCACCCATGAATACCCATAATTTAGAGTAACAGCTGGGGTCTGAATTCTATTGGGGTTTCCATGGTAAAACTGTAGCTCTAAATGGTTGCTCTTTCATGGCGTGTTCTTTCAGTATTTTCTACTATATTTTGTCATTTCTAATTGGCAAAATATCTGTAGCATTTGGTTGTCTCGACAGCAAATGATTGATCAGGAAAGTCGGCAAGATTTAAAGAAAGCGATCGAGTATGGGATAGTCTTTAAAGTTACATTTTAGTGGCTTAACTTCCTGACAGCTTATTAAAGAAAGAAAAGTTAGTGTTGTACTCAAGGGTAATAGCTGTAAATGGCTACTGAGTAACTGAAAAAAATATCTCCCAATTAGTTTGTGTTTAAACTGAGACCAGATATTCTCTATAAGGTTCAAATCTGCACCTACACAGGCCAAAACAGTCTGATTTTCTTTGGCCTTTTTTCTCAGGAGTGTAGTAAGTTTGATGTTCGCTTACAAGACAGATACTGAGATGAAAGGCTATTTTCCTTCATTATTCTCCAATTAGTACAATTGCCTTTGATCATTTGAAGTCTGATTAGAGCAAGGTTGTATTTAAAGTCACTGGTGCCCTGGAATAAAAGTCATTCATCTATAACAGCGTTAAAATACAATATTTAAGCCATATGTCATGCATACGTAATAATTTACTTCTCAAATATAGGCTACTGCTTAGGATTCATGACACTCATTTAAGACACCCTGCATTTTATCATATCAAGCCTACACACAGAGAGACCATTCAGTGCTTATTTACTGAATGTTCAATTTACCAACATATTTCAACACTGATCTTTGGTTTCCTACCCCTGCTGTGCTTCCTGATTTCCATTTGTCTGGTCCCTTTGGATATTTTGCCTGTTTGATGTCTGAGTACAGGTGGTGGCTATTGGCTGGCTCCTTTCATATCTTCAATATTCTCAAATTAGTATAATTTCTTGTGATAGTTTGATGTTTGAGTACAGGTGGTGGTTTAGTGGTTATTGGCTAGGTCCTTTCATGTTTTAAATATTCTCTACTTAGTATTGAAAAAAAGCTGTACACATATGCCGCAACGTGGTCTGCATGTTTGCCAGGCCTTAATGGATGGAGGTCAAAAATAATGAAGATTTTTGATGTTTTGATTCAGTTACATTTGAGACTTTTCAAGCATGAATAAAGGAACAAAACTGTCAGAATATCAGTCTAGTTTAAACAATATAGTAGTCAAGTCAAGTCATGTTTATTATAGTAAACAATATTAAAGTACATATAGTTATTAGTTGAAATGTATGGCTCTCACACACTTACATACATACACACATTTAATTTCAATAATTGTGGGAACTTTTCATTTCCATAATATTACTGTAGTCAATTGATGCTACTAATAATCAAACCACAGTAGCCTAAAACATACATTTTGGCCGAACTGGATTTAACCCAGGCAAAAATGTATAGCAAAAATTTGACAGTAGATCCATGATGTTACCAATTTACCATCGAAATCCAAAGTAGAATTGTGAAATAATTTATGGTCAGTTCATAATCGATTAAGTTGACAGTTGTACTATGAATTTTGACAGTGGAACCATGAAGTGGCCAAATTACCATCAAAAATTTATAGTACAACTGTGAACTTTATGGTCAAACTGTCAAGAAATGTACAGTTTTATTATGAAATCTCACAGTACAATTTTTTTCTGGGAAGGTTTTAAGGAAAGATACAGTTTCATATTTTAAAAAAGAAAAAATAAGAACATTTTCCCTTGTGGGGACATGTCACTGGTTTAAATTGATCTTTTTTATATAGATATATGAAATGTGCAGCTTTCCTTTATCAGATCTTAATACTTGCGTGGAGGCATTTGATCCTCACAATAAAAACGTGCATATCCGGATCACTGTACCATCAGGTAGTCACATCCAAACTTAACGTTTTGGTCCAAAATTTTTCATTCTAGTGTTATGGTCCTTTTAAGCTTTAGTTTCTTTTCTGTTTCTATTTCTTATGTAGTTTATACTCAACATATATCCTGGAAATCAGGTTTTATTTTCTTCAGATCAAGCCTAGTTAAAGACACCCATTAACAGGCATCAGAAAAATAAATTATTTTAAAATAAATTCAGTTAGCTTACCATCATATTTGCTTTGATTTCTAGATACTTTATCTCTTTGGCCCCATCAGTCTCTCAGGCCTCCATATATACTGAAAGGTAAGATTCATCATGACTCATATATGATTAACTTCCTTGATCCTAACATTTAGACAGAGATTTTATATTCCTGTCTGAAAAGCATCTCTGAATTTGACAGATCAAATTAAATCAAGTAATCTACTGTTCAAGTAACGAGTTCATGAATGCCCAGATGTCATATTCATCTTTTTTTAAGATGTGTACAACTGAGTTTTTATTTATTTGGATTGTTTTCTTTTTGGTTTGGGGGTAATGATACTGATTTGTATTGCCCACAAGTTGTATTATGTTGTATATGATTTGAACACTAAAGCTCATTAATCGATTAAATGAAAGCCACTGCAACAGAAAATTGTAAATCATAAAGGCCACTCCACCCGCCAACTACCCCACAGGCTTATCAAAATGACATATTTTGCGATAAACCAATGTTTATTCAATTTACAATAATTCAGTTGGAAACATCAGGACCTGTAAAGCCATTTCTAGTTGATGCTGTCAATCTGCTAAATGAAAATTACAGAGCAGTGTGTCGCAATCAGACAAGCCATTTCTTCTTGAAGCTGTGAATCAAATGGACCAAGAATAAGCATCGTCTCCTGAGAAGATTTATTTGAACAAGTACCTCCAAGCATAAATACCATGGAGAATAATTTGTCAAAGCCAGATTTATGTAGCACTTTGTACAACAGATCGCAGACAACAAGACTCTTTCGAGGAGAACAATACACAGTTCCCCTAATGCAGGTTTTGTGAAACAGGTGGCTGACTGAAATGGTCTTTACCATAGTTGCATAGTCTTCTTTATGTTACTGTAATGTAAATATAAATTATATTTTCACAAGAAAACTGTTCAAATGATTCATAAATGCCTCAGCGATACTGCTAAAAACACAAGTGATTAATACACTTGCTCACAAATTTAGGCGATATATCATTATGGGAGATTTCGTTTGAATTTTTGTCAACAGTATATTTTTGTTTGAAAGAAGACAAAATTACAAACAACAGTGGCTCAGTGAGTGAATATGAGAAAGATTATGTTGTTATAGGTTAGAGAGTGTGTACAGGGCCTGGGGGACAAAAAAAGAATGCTACTTACAATAGGACAGACACAAAATAATGAGCACACAAGTTAAGCGGTAAGTTAGTTACTTACACGCACAAATCAGGGCTGCTAGATCCAGTGAGATAGAAAAGCAATTGCAATGGGCAGTGACCGCTCCGTCATTAAACAAGACTTCTGAGAGAGACAGGATTAGGGAGCCAGCCCAAATTAGCTATTATACTTTAGAAACAAGCCCTAAAAACCAATTACCAATATTTTACAGAAAACTTTCCAGAAATGTAAGCCCAAAGTCGCTTAGAATAATCAGACCATGCAAACGTGACACGAACGACAGACTTAAACTGTCATCACTGCTCATGGATCCAGAACACTGATGGGTGGCTTACAGCTGCAAATTAAAAGCCTGAGGTTTTTAATTTCCTATTATAATGCATTCTAATTGTTAAGACCTTGGTCGTAAAATTGAATGGACATTGATAGGATGGTCGTTGAACGGTGCTTACCTGTACTAAAAGTACGATTTGGAGTGGTTAAGCAGAGCTATATGGACTGATATATCCCAATTTGAGTTGCATGGTGATGATCCAAAGAGAACTACAGCAGAGAATGCATCTATGCTAACATTAAGCGTAATGTCAGCAATTTCCTTTCCACCAGAGAAAAGTTTCCAAATTGTCAACTGTTAATTGTTGAATTAAAATGTAGCAAAATTGTTTGGATATTTTTAGGTATTTTGGTGGTGGGCAAACGTATAAAGTTTCTTTCATGATGGTGTTAAGTGCCATTTTCCCACAGACAGAATCTTCAAACTTCACAAATCTCTGAAGATTCAAATCTCTCGTCAAAACACACTGGAATTATTCAGAGCATTGAAGCATTGAAGGTTATGCGCACTCTCCATGTAAATGTAATCTGGGAACACAAAAGGGATCATATAAAACTCCCTGATGAGGAAGAGAAATGCTTGGACCTTTACTGCATTTGATGGCGGCAAATAAACATGCTTCAGTTACACTAAATGGCAAAATCTGGTAAGAGAGTCAATCATTCATTTTTTTACAATCTCTCTATCATTTTGTGAACAGTTTTTGAGTTAAAGCATACCCCATTGGTTAGCCTGTCACCATTTTCCATAGTTTTGAACCCCTGGAATATTAATATAAGAGTTATCATTGGAGTTCTGCTTCCCAACAAGCTATGTTCACCTGTCCTTCCCAACAAATTTGTTCAGATTCTCACTTTGTAGAAAGCATGCAGAGCAACAGCAAACAAATCCATAATCATACATCTGATGTGCAGGTTCTGACAGCTGCCTGGCATAACCACTCAGTTCATGAAAGCCTTGGAGAATGGGTACTGAGTGATGAAAGTGTTTGAAATCCTGCACTTTCCAGATCTCTCAGACATTTGATTTTGTCAAATGCTTTTTAATATTGACAGACCAAACACTACACTCATCAGAGAACCTTCAGATTTTTTATTATACATATTTCAGACACATATCATACATTCAGACGATTCTCGCCATGCGTCGAGAAATTTCACAGTTAGTAGCAGTAGTCTTTACAGCCTGTGCTACACTCGAAGAGTGTAATGTGATTGATCATCTGAAATGGCAAAGTCTATAGACTGACACTTTATTTTAATTGGACACTTCTGTAAAGGCAATGTCAAAGGTTCCTACAAATAGTCTATGGGGTTGTACTGTACATGTTGTACTGTACAACCTCTCTTTGATGAACTGTTTAAGAAATACATTTTATTCTAGGCATTTCATTCAAGGTATACCAATGAAACATTAAATGTCATCGTTTTTACTTCTCAGATTCAATGCAGCCGGTCAAAGAACGGAAATGTTGTTCTCAGCATTTGCTGCTCTGATGAGAACAGCAACGTAGTGTAGAAAAGTTCCCCGTTTACATATGTAGGGCCTCGGTGAGAACAAGCCTATACTTTTGGTTTAGTCCCTATACCACATAAAGAACTTTTCCTAGTCACCTGGTCAAATTCTCAGTAGCACATGAGCATAAATATTGTTTAAAGCCTTGATCAGAACCAAATAAAGCTTTCAGAAAGTAACATTGTCATTCTGTAAAATTTATTTGATTCTCTGATTCTAACCCAGCTACACGGAATGGAAACTGAATATTTCATGATCCCTGGAAAAGATGTCAAATCAAAGGCAGCATATGTTTGTGTCAAAACTCTGTGTACCTTTCTGCATTAATACTGCCAACACATAAGTGTAAATTACCTTTGCCCAGAGCATTGACACAGATCCATACACCGACAAAAACTTGCTTTGGACTTGTTGCTGATAGCAGTCTACATGGTTCTTTTCTTCTTTGGTCCAGAGCACACAGCATCCAGTTCTTCCAATTCCGACTCAGCTGACCACAGCACATTCCTATTGTGTGATGGTCCATCCCAGATGTGATTTCAAAATTCTTTACCATGCTTGGAAGACCTTCAGGTTATTCTCAAGAGCAGTAACAACAAACCATTTGTAATTATCGTTTAGTGATGGGAGGAAAACTACTGTACATGAACCAATTGATTCAGACCTAAAGTGACTCAAAAGCCAAGCCATAGTGATATCTGCTGGCCAGATTTGTGCAACTGCTTTAAAAAAAACCTAAAACCTCCACAGACACAAAGATTTGAATTAGCAAATAATGCATTTAAATGAATGAATATGAATCAAATGAAAAATGAATACTGGCTAGTATCAATTTCTAGTTCTAGTAACTTTTAAATAAATTAATGAATAATTGCCTTTTTCCAGGACATAATGAATATACATCCATTAATCAACTATCTTACGCTTAATCCACACGGGGTCACGGGACAGACAGTGGACGCAAGGGCAGGAACAACCCTAGACGGGGTGCCACTTCATCGTAAGGCACACAGTCACACACTAAGGGTCACTTTAGAAACACCAATTAACCTAACACGCATGTCTTTGGACTGTGGGAGTACCTGGAGTAAACCCACACAGACTCGGAGAGGACATGGAGACTCCACACAGAAAAGTGTGCTGTGAAGTCTTGCTGTGGGTCAGCGGTGCTACCAACTGAGCCATCGTGCTGCCCGTTATGAATATAGTAATTAAAATTACATATATATGTATAAATACATTTTTTCTGGGGCGAGCGTTTCACAGTATGCAATGGATTTGTCAGAACCCATCAACAAGCTGTACATTGTTTTAAAGATCTCATTTGTAGTGGACTACTATTTTGAGAAAGTTGCCAATTATGTATTTTTCCCCAGTTATTAACAGTGGATGAAAGAGGGCGTTTGTGGGTGTAGCTATTAACAGTAATTGAAAAAGGGCGTTTGTGGGTGTTGGTCTCAAAGCTCAACACTTTGCAGTGCTGAGAGAAAACGCAGAAACCAACTCACCAAAAGACCGAGCACTTATTGCCTCTATTCTCTTCTTCTCTTCAGGGATTGCCACAAAAATAGCTTTCATTCACTACAAAATCAACTTGTGTCCAAAATCAATCTTCAATCCAAGGAAATCTTAACCATCTCTTCCTTCCACATCCCTCGTCCTAACCCAACTATTTCCTCTCTTATAGCTGAGGAGCTTTAATGACCCATTTTGCACAAAAGGTGAAACTCATCAGTCATCCGTCTGCAATCCACTCAAGGTGGCCTGCCTTCGGGACCCAGTACCATCCACACTTTTGGGCTAACCAACCTAAACCTTGCACCATATAACACAAAAATGATCAACATGTCACTGATATCTGAGGGGTTTATCCTCAGATGGGTCACCCCTCCCTCAGGCAATCATTCCCAAGATGCCCAAAACTGGAACTTGGGTTAACGAAGTGATGGCCTAGCAGCCAAGCATAATTGTACATTTGCCTGCCAATGAATAGAAAGCAAAAGCAAATCATTCATTTAAAAAAAATATTTAATCTAAAATTTTAAAAAATAAAATTTTAAAATGTAAAGAATATTCCAAATATACAATCAGCTGTAGATTTAATACTGGTCATCATTTCTGGGTAATCACATTTAAAATGTTAAACTAGGAACCCAGAAAAAAGCAAACAGAAAGAACACTCCAAAAAGAATTTCATGATCACTGCAGAACAGGGTGAGAGGAGAGAAATACTGTTACAGAACAGAAAGTCCAGGACATTTCTGTTTGTCTGGATAAATGCACAGAGCTCCAGAACAGGAGACACATAAGGCAGCTTCAATATACACAACTGAATTGCATTGTATGATTTTATTATTGTAATAAGGCTTCTTCCATTTTTCATCATCCATCTCCACTTTAAAGAGAATCTGTTAATACTAGACACGTGAATGTTTTCCTCCAAGTACTGTAAGTAGTAAAGGACTAGTTGGACCATATTTAAGTAGTCAATTAGCCAAAACATGTTGATTTTCTAATGCTGCAATGCAAATCACAAAATCAATTAAAGAATATCACTATGGCTTCAGTCTACCAGCCTGTGTGCCAGGGAGGAACGTGATTCCAGCTCCATAAATAATAATATACCGCTCATAAACATTTCTGTCATGCCACTTTGATGTGAACTGAATGCAGGAATCAATATAGCTCAAGGTTCTAGTTGTAGTTCAACCAACCTTACAGTTGACTGCGATAGTACTAATCCCATTATGAGTCAAAGCCAATTCTGCACTCTCAAATGTAACTGACCCAGAACCAACAGAACTTGAGGTTTTAGACCCAGCTACATCAACTTAAGAGTTGACTAAAATGATCCTGATGACCACTGGATCAACTAATTACAGGTCCTACCAGATCTGCCAACTGGAATAATCCCTGTGACAGTGATAAATAAGATTGTAAATGTTTATTAATGGATACTGTCACCAAAAACAAGAAGTGTCCATCCTAAACAGGAGCAAAGAAATCTAAAGAGGTTGTAGTTCTGGTATTCGTTTCAACGTTTATTAATGTGCCCCACCAAGGCAATTTTCCACTCTCAAAAACAAGACTGGCTCAAATGGAAATTGGACAGGATCCATGCTTGTACCGGATCCACCAATTTTGAAATGATTTGAGTCATAATGATAAAGAAGAAAGTCTATGGTCAAGAATTTAAACCATCATTGAGGCATAGTCAAGCTCTACACACTAGGGATTCTGATACCAGTTCTACTACATTGTGCAGTGCACCTTTTCACATTTAGTTGCTTTCTATTAAATCGGGATCTTTTACATAGTAAAGTTACATACTGGCTTAGCACATTCAGTGGTAACAAGCTGTACTTAGCCTTAATAAGCTGCAGCTGAGTTGTGCATTATTTAATTGTATTATTATTGTCAAAGTCTCAGCATCAGTACGGTTTCCTTATATGAGATGCTGCTGGTAAATGGTATTATAGGAAGTGTTAGACCATTGCATCACCCCAAGAACCCTAACAAAACGTTTTAGGGAGAAAAACAGTAAGAGCATAGGCATAATATAATGTTGTAGTTTGTCCATTTTTGACAAAGTAAAGATATTTAAAAATCACTTCCCATCAAACTGTAGGTATGGAGCAGAAATGTTTGAGTTTTAGAGCTCAGATTGTCTCAGCAGCAGGTAAACATGAGAAACAAGACATTGGCACATGTCTTTCCTGAGACATTTGCGAAAACCTGGAGATACATTTGGGATAACTGGAGTCTAGCAGATTTCATGTGACTTTCTTTTCCTCTGGGTTGTGGTCTGAAGACCAGATGGTCAGAGAACTCATCATTGACTGTGTTTCCATTTACCTAATCAGCTTATAACTGCATCAGATTTTGTCAGTAATCTGATCAACAACTTTACGGGCACTTAGGTAATCAGATAATGGGAAACCTCTGAGTTTACATGGCAACCATTCGATTTCTGCTATTCAACCACCTAATAATATCTCAGATGGATGTAGTGTAGACTCTCAACTTTAATCATTAAATATGGAATTTTTTCATTATCTCAAGCATACACTGCATTTCAGCATATTGCTGCATTTAATCCCAGAGCTGCCAGATTTCACGAGAGACACAAGCTACGAGTGCTATAGAAACAATCCAAAGGAGCAAGATTTTAGAATAAGCAAATATGGCAACCATGTTTGATTCTGCTATCCAGTTCCGAACTACATCCCTTTATTACATTTCCTAATCTGATTTCTAGGTCTTAATCTGATCAGAGTAATCGGAATATGTTGTTTACATGGTCAATTGAAATAATCAGGTAACTGCAGAAATCTGGTTATGATTTTACGGATTATTAAGTGCATGTAAACACATTCTCTTTAAAGTGTAGATTTTTGTATTCTGTTTCCACTGTGCCATTTGTTCTTGATATTGATTCTACATGCAACCAGATGCTCTAATACATCAATCAGGCTGTTCATTTTACTAGTCATTAGGCAGCTTGGATAACGGTTATAAACGTTAGAAATTATTTCTGCGTTTTGTTGAGTTTGGCTGACACACCATGGCAGCACCGATTTGGATGCTGTCAGAACATCCTAAGCAATCAGTTACAATATTCGGATCATGTACCAGTGCAGATAGATGGCAGAGGAAGTGACATTTCAGAAATGCTCAGACTGTGACACCAGGCTGCCTCTGGCTCCATGTATCCCATTTAAATAGAGAGCCACTGTCCCTAGTAGAAAGGTTTGTGATGAATGTTTAAACTGTGGGGGCCAGAAAGGAGATAACTCCAACTGTGGGGTCTGAATGCAGTACGACAGCAGAATGCTCAATTTGCAGTACAGACCTGCATGTTGAACCTTGGTCGGTTTGTGCGCTGGATTTACGCATCATTAAACCGTGCAGTGTTAAAAAGACAGTACTCCAAGTTCAGTTGGTTGACTAGCAATATTTTAGAGCTTTTATAGACACGTTATAAATGTTACAAAAGACACATGGATTTCCTCTTTTATTAAATTGCTCAAAAAAGATGGATGGTTTAGGGTTGGCATGGGTGAGAGCCCAGGGAGAGTATATTAGTAGGCAGAGATGTAAACATTGATCATTTAAAAGTCAATCACAGTGAACCGTGAGGTTTCTCTGCACCTAGGTCCTGGTTCTGAAAGTTGTGTCAAAATAACTCAAAACTTTGAACATCCTTGCAAGATCCTGCTCCCAAATCCAGTCCAGATATTCCTCTGCTTGTTGTAGGCAGCTTCATCAGTGCGCATGAATGCAAGCAGCTTCATCAGCTTGTGGCTGTACAGTGGCACAAAAATCACTAAATAAGAAGGATGCATAAAGATAAAGATAACGAACGACCGTTCCTAACCGTGTCTCGAGCGTGAATGATGTTTGGTCTGAGATGGTGGTCACGTGTAGGTGACGTAGCTGTTCGCTATCCGAAATTTTGTTCGCTATCCGGGGCAAATTTTCTGCAAAATTTTTGGTCGTTATCCAAATTGTTCGCTATCGAAGGTGTTTGCTAAACGAGGTTACACTGTACTTGCATAACTCTGCAAATTGTATCAATTTTCTACTACATTGTACATCTAATTTGTCATGCTGCTGTCACCACTAGGGGCAACGGGCGTGCAAGATGCTATACTGTTTTTTTTGTGTGTGATCCTGTGAAGAGTAAAAGCGAAAAGGTAACAGACAAAAAGGAAAGAAAAATATGCACAGTCATAGCTTGGCACTTAACCACCCTGTCAAATTCTGTTCGCATTTTGACAAGAAACAAGTGTCCCAACACTCTCCGTTTGTTTTGCCACTCTAAACAAATGTTTTTGGGTTTTTTTTTACAAAAAATAGTTTGTAAGTATACAACTCCATTAATGCACATAATAACTTATAGAATGTTGATTTTCTGAAGATCTGGAATGGATTCATCCATCCATCCTTTATCATCCGCTTAATCCACACAGGGTCACGGGCCAGCCGGTGCCCACCTGGGAACTCTGGGTACAAGGGCAGGAACAACCCTAGATAGGGTGCCAATCCATTGTAGAGCACACACACACACACACACAGTCATGCTCACAAAAGGCCACTTTTAGGGACACCAATTAACCTAACACGCATGTCTTTGCACCCGGAGTAAACCCATGCAAGACACAGGGAGGACATGCAGACTCCACACAGAAAGGACCCAGGCCGCTCCACAGTAGGACTGAACCCGGGAATTTCTTACTATGAGGCAGCGGTGCCGCCCACCGAGCCTCACGAGACTTTCTGTTTTAGGAACTCATGGCATGCCTTAAGGATGGAATTAATGGGGAGTAGCCAGGTACCACTGTTATGAAAAGCCAATATGAAAGTTGATCTAGGGAAGTCATGAAAATAGAGAATATTTCTGATAAAAGTTAAAAGAAAAAAACTTTGACAAGGTGAAAAGAGAGTTGGGAAAGTGAAGGACAACTGGGGAGAAAGTAGAGTGGGATAAGAAAGCTGGATAAGCAAATTGAATTGAAGGGGAGCCTTAGATGAAGTAAGAAGCTCTGAAAGCAGACAGCTAGGAATGAAAGATTTATTCAAGAAAGTTCTTAGTTGTGGGAAGCAATCATGAGACAGGACTGTTTTGAGTTTGGAGGATCAGGAATGATCCCACACTTAGGTTGATTATCCTCAATTATGAAACAGTAAAGTTGTCGTTTCTGTTCAGGTCTTTGTTTAATTTTCCCACCTTTTTTGCAGCCCATCCCGATTTGTGCCCAAACTAGCAATCACTTACTAGCAATCACAGTGGTAGAGTGGGATTAGTAACCCTGAAATCCCCCTGAGCTTTCACAGAAACAAAAACACACTCACTCCTGCCTTGTACGATCTCAAATCTCAAACGAATTCAACGAGTCCCGAGATGGGCGGCAATTGGGGTACCACTGTATACTGATCTCCGTCCCTTATACTGTAGGTGCTCAGTTCTCACCCACCTCAGAACTCATTGAATTCCTTCTCTGCATTCTGACTAGAAAAAATTCTTGGTCTTGGTTCTCTTTTTTTGCACGATACTTGTATGAGATGCCATATGACTCATCGTTACCAAAACTCGACTCACGATTCATGATTCACAATAGCCTTTGCTCAGAGATGCATTGTGCTGTGTTTGTCAAGTTTTCTTTATTACTGAAACGAAGCTTCCATTGGTCCTAAACAGGTTAGTTAAGAACCAACCGAAAGAGGAACTGTACAACTGTAGTCTCCCAGAACACGGGCTGCAGTTAGCTTGGCAGTTATGCTAGCGCCCTGCTTTTTCATTTCACTTTCAATCCATCAGTAACTAACCTACATGAGACTTTTCAACACGTTAGTCCACAACTTTGTGATATTGATGTTGGCCAGTTGTAACTTAATGGTTTTCTGGACGCCTGGGACGAATTAATTCAATGTACATTATTCCTTATGGGAAACATTTGCTCTGTAGTAAGTACAGAGGTACCACTGTATTTTGTTTCAAATATATTCAGTAATAATAAGTGATGGTCCCTCTTCCCTGGATCTTCCTTTTGTTCCTAAAGCTCCCTACGTTCAAACCAGCCATTCTGTAATATTAAATAACCTTTTGTTCTGCACTTTAACAACTATTACTTTGTTGCAAGGTAATGACCTGACATACTGCAACACTTTTAACATCTTTAGAGAACAGTTCTAGTTTTCTGCACACATGAAGTTGGCCTTCTTTCTCTTTTTGTTGCTTTTACTCACACCTCCTCATAAAGCAGCGTTATGCTCAGGACATTTCATTGCTACCTCTATGACATTTCCATTAAGATGGTGTCACGATATCCAGAAAGAGTTTAGAACCCTGTTTACAAGGAAATATATGTATAACTGTACAGTATTACTCTGTTTATAGTCTTCCACTAGTTTAATAAACGAAAGAAAAATGAATTTTAACTTCAGTTACCTGTGACACACAATACATTTTCGCATCTCTCTTGATAACTTTTGAACCACAAGACATATTGCGAATCATTTTTCAAATCCTGACACATTTTTGCTCTTCTTTGATATGCTACTAATGGAAAAAAAAAACTTGTCCTTGATCCAATATGGCGGCTTGCAAGATGGCAGCCATTTTCTGGACCAAAAACATTGGCCCCCTCACCCATTATTGCTGAGGTAGGTGTGTGTGTGTGTGTGTGTGTGTGTGTGTGTGTGTGTGTATGTGTATGTGTGTGTGCTCACAAAAACGAGGGGATATTTCAATATAGATATAAAACGATTAAAGCAGAAGCATTTGATTTGATTTCATTAAACAAGATCATCAGAAAAGCAAATGAAAAGTCAATAAAATTTAGATTTTTTTTAGCTGTAACTGATTTCTATATCCATTTGTTAAACTGTTTTTCTGGCTAATAAATGAAAAAGATCTTTTTTTTTGCCCGTATACACCACATCTAATTCCTTTTCTGCTTTTGTTTCTGCATGGTATGAATATTTTTGTTTTTGAAAATCACTGTCGGCAGTGACTGATCGGTGTGAACGTGGACTAGAAATAAATCAAAAATCATTTACAGGAAGAAGGCAGCTGTTCAGGTGTGAAGCACATTTTTCAAAAATATCTTTAAATACCACTTCCTTTAAACCTGTGAATTGATTCCACATAAAGTGTAATTCTGACTTTTATTAGTAGGAGATACAGTTTTCAAAGTTTGTAGCTATTGGCAACACCCCTCCTTAACACCCTCCAAAAATATTACGTTCAAATATAGATAGAGATGCACCAATCAATAGGCTGGCGTGCAGGGTTTTCTTTTTTTATGTTGTGCTATTGATGCCCAGGAATCAGTGCATTACAGTAGTGATGTATGACTTATCTTTATATCTTAAGATAGGATATCTTATCTTTATATGCTGTGTAAAAATCTGACCTGAGTGGGGTGAGTTTCAACTTTGCTTCTTATTGTACCCTTGCTTTTCCTAGGCTTTTATCAAAGCTGGTAATAAAGTACAATTTGAGCATATTTGCACTGTTTGATTGTTTGTGGCTGACGCCATAATGCTAAAGCGAGTGACAGCATCAAGCCAGTTATAAGCCAACAGCCCCTGCTAAATTTATTTAGAAACGGTTTCTGTCCTTTATTATTCTTAGATAGAAAAAACTACAGATCAAAATCAGACACGCAACTACAAATACAGAAACAAAACTGAAATATAGCAAATGCGAAGCACAACAGCCTAAGCATAACAAATTCAGAAATGCAACAATACATTGAAAAAATGTAACAGCAAATCAATAAACACAATGGCCAATCCAGAAACACTACAGAGAATTCTTAAATCCTCATTCATTCTTTCTTATTATCCTGGACAGGGATGCAGGAGAGCCGGTGCATAGCCGGCAGCATAGGGCACAAGGCAGGAACAACCCTAGACAGGGTGCCAATGAAAATTCTGAACAACAACAGCAATATCCAAAAGCAAAACAGCAAATCTTGAAATACAACAAAGAATCCAGAAACACAACGACCAAATTAAAAATGCAACAACAAATCCAGAAACATAACAACACATTTAAAAAAGCAACAGCACGTTAGTAAACCGAAAAATGGAAAAGCTATTTTAAAAACAGAGAAACACAATAAATCCAGAAACACAACAGAAAATTCCGAAACACCAACCAATCCAGAAGCTCAACGGCAAGTATAGGAATGCACAAAATTTCAACAAAATACAAAGGCCAAAGCAAAATAGAAAGACAACGAAAAATCAACAATGCAACAGCAACTCCAGAAACACAACAGCAGATCAGAAACAACATTAGTAGAGTCACAGTCTTACAAACCTGCTGGTTTACCGATTGGTCAAATCTTGAATGTTGGTTAAACCTGACTATAAGCGAATATAAGTTCCACTTCAAGTGGTTTTATTGTCATTTTAGCCATATACAGTGGTGTACAGTATGCAGTGCAGACATTTTGTTCAAAGTAAACAATGTGTTTAGCAGCAGTTTTTTTGTCCATATTTGGTATGACGGTAAACATTGTATTCTAGTTATTTGTGTAGACAAACTGAAAGATGTGTGTGATCATCTACAATGTTGGTTGCTTTGCGGATGCAGCGTGTAGTGTGAAGTCTGTGTAGTCTGTGATGGAGGGGAGAGAGACACAGATGATCTTCTCAGCTGTCCTCACTACACGCTGCGGGGACCTGCGATCCAAGACGGGGCAATTCCCTAACCAGGCAGTGATGCAGCGGCTCTCAATGGTTCCTCTGTAGAAACTGTTGAGGATGGGAAGTGGGAGATGTGCTTTCCTCAACATTCGCAGGAAGTAGAGAAACTGCTGGGCTTTCATGGTTATGGTGCTGGTGTTGGGGGACCAAGTGAGATCCTCTGCCAGGTGAGGTGTAAATTTCCTCTGTAAATAAATAGCCAAATGTTGTCTTTTTTTATCTATGTTCTTGATTCTCTATCCATTTTTAAGACTTGTGTAAACATTTGATGATGTTTTATCCAGAAATATAGAGCATGCTAAAAGGTTCACAAACTTTCAAGCACTAACATAATGGCTGATAGCAATGATAAAAGGGCCAGTATAGAAGATATAAGAAGATCTTCATTTAATTTCGAGGTGGTTTCGATTTGCTGTAATGGTATAGACAGGGGTTCCAAAGAAGTATTCAAAACAGTCTTCCTTACAAAGAACTCCGAAAGGCTAAGAGGTGGAAGAAGCCTCTACTGCCTAGAGAAAGTGAGGTATGGTCTGCTGCCGCACTCGCTTATTTTGTCGCTTATGTGATGGTGACAGCACAGATAACCTTCTCAGTTGTACCCCATACATATTGCATTGTTGAGTAGAAATGGAGAGATTTAATGTTCATGCATAATGCATAAAGTGTTACTGCTGGAGATGTATTCATTTCCTTTGACTTGGAGGAGCAAGCAGATCTGCCCAACAACTACCTTCACAAGGGCGAGCAGTTTGGCCGTTTCCTACCATGAGCGTATATTTGTAGTGCCCCAAATTGATTACATGACCGTCCATGTTTACGCTCCCGGTCTTAAAGACTGAGAGACGGATATGACTATGGAACTTAGATAAAATCCAGAAACAATTATATGACTCAATTTGAACCATCACCTGGATGAATCCTTGAATGATGGCTGCAATGTAACCTGCTTGTACTTTATCACACATTGAGGCACTGCACTGCTACAAATATAAGGCAAGAAGATCTGTTTTGTCCAGGTACAGCCGAGCTTTGTTATAGAATGTAAATCGTTCCAGAAAATCATTCATACAGCAAATTTCCAGAGAACGGGAGCCCTATTTCCATTATTACCTACGTTGAAATCAAAGCCTGATTCGTGTACGGTCACAAATGATATCTGCCTGAATGGAGGTGAGAGCAAGAAGCTGATAAAATACAGTTTTATTGGAAAAAGCACAGGCAAAGCAGAGGTGTAGTCAAAAATCAATATTACGTTCAAAAACAGAGATCAGTCAAACCATGCAAACAATCTGAATAAGGGCAAAACATGAGGCGGAAACCAGGATGAACTCATGGATGATGCTAACAACAATATACTATTGCACAAATTGTGCGTGAGTGGTTTCAATCAGGTTATTATTCTCATTATTAATATGACTTACTTTAACCTACTTAAGCCATATACCACCTTTACCGATTTTTTTGCTGTTGTAGTAGAGCAGTAGTTATGACACCTAACAGAGCAGCTTCTGGTGCAGAAAGTTTGATTAAACAATACCCCAATTCCATTGAAGTTGGGACGTTGTGTAAAACAAACAGAATATGATGATTTGCAAATCATTTTCAACCCATATTCAGTTGAATGCACTACAAAGACGAGATATTTCATGTTCAAATATGACTGTTTTTTGCAAATATTTACTAATTTGGAAATTACATTTACAGCATTTAGCAGACGCTCTTATCCAGAGCGTGTTACAGTCCAAGCAATTGTAGGTTAAGGGCCTTGCTCAAGGACCCAACAGTGGCAGCTTGGAAGAGGTGGAGTTTGAACCCTGAACCTTCTGGTCCATAGGTCAGTATCTTATCCACTAGGCTACCACAGTGCCATTCGACTGTGAATTTGCCTGCAAAGATGCCTGCAACACATTCCAAAACAGTTGGGACGGTGGAATGTTTACCACTGTTATCACATCACCTTTCCTTTGAACAACACTTAATAAGCGTTTGGGAACTGAGGACACTAATTGTTGAATCTTTGTAGGTGGAATTCTTTCCCATTCTTGATTAATGGACAGCTTCCATTGCTCAACAGTCCGGCGTCTCCGTTGCCGTAATTCGCCACGCATTTTCAATGGGAGACAGGTCTGGACTGCAGGCAGGACAGTCTAGTACAGTCTAGCCCCGTCTTTTCATTGTCTCGCTGAAATAAACAGGGACGTCCATGAAAAAGACATTGCTTGGATGTGAGCATATGTTGCTCCAAAACCTCTGTGTACTTTTCAGCATTAATGGTGCCTTCACAGATGTGCAATTTACCCATGCCATGGCCACTAACACACCCCCGTACCCTCAGAGATGCTGGCTTTTGAACGTAGTGCTGATAACAATCCAGACAGTCCTTTTCCCCTTTGGCCCACAGTACACAACGTCCATGATTTACAAAAACAATTTGAAATGTAGACTCGTCAGACCACACTTTTCCACTTTGTGTCAGTCCATCTCAGATGAGCTCGGGCTCAGAAAAGCTTGAGGCGTTTCTGGATGTTATAGCTTTCGCTTTGCACGGCAGAGTTTTAACTTACACTTGTAGATGGAGAGACGATCTGTGTGTGCTGACAGTGGTTTTCTAAAGTGTTCCTGAGCCCATGTGGTAAGATCCATTACAGAATGATGTCGGTTTTTAATGTAGTGCCGCCTGTGGGATCGAAGGTCACAGGTATTCAATGTTAATTTTCAGCCTTGCAGCTTAATTGCAGATTTTTCTCCAGATTCTATGAATCTTTTGATGATATTATGAACTGTAGATGACGAAGTCCTTAAAGTCCTTGTTGGACTTTTTGGTCATGCAGTTGCTCACAAAATGGTGACCCTCACCCATCTTTGCTTGTGAACGACTGATCCCTTCATACCCCATCAACCTGTTCACCTGTTAAATGTTCCAAACAGGTGTTTTGTTGCCCCTGTCCCAACATGAATGTTTATCCATTTAAACATTAAATATTTTGAATATTGGATATGGGTTATCATCGTTTTCATCGTTTTTATTTATGTTTTACACAACTTCCCAACTTAATTGGAATTAGTGTTGAGAATACATGCAGTGTCAGCTTGAACAGACTGAATGCTAAGCAACGTTTGGCTGGTGTTGAAATCCTTACGAGCGCCGCAGGTGTTACTACTCGTGAACTCTGGTTGATCTAAATGACTTATAATTATGTATTTTGCACAATGATAGGTGCATTTGCAGGGTGGAGAACACATTAAAACGACATGGGTCAGATTAAATGTTAACAATAACATTATTAAGTATAAGTATAATTATTATTATTATTATTATTATTAAGTATAATTATTTATTTCTGTCTCTTTATTAGAGTACTTGCTAAATGCTAAATTTGTATGTAGTATTAAAAAAAAACTAAAAACAGTTTCTAGAGGCTATAGTTGCCAGTAACTAGTGTGACCTCCCCTTACACTGGCAGCATCTGGCAGATTCCTCAGGACGCCAAGTTGACCCTTCTACAGTCCAAATAAGCTTGAACAGGAATTCTATCTTTTCTAAGAACAGCATATAAGGTCATTATATAACAAATGTTGTTCTAACAGTTGTTCTAACGTTCTAACGGTGGTCTAACTTTTTCACGGTAATGTATGTGTAGACCACACCACGTGCTTTTACCCATTTAACCATTTTTAAAGGTAAAACTTCAGAAAACCAGAAAAAGATGTGACACAGATAATATCATGTCAAAACAACAAAGCTTACTTGATTAAGGTAACCCATGTAATACCAACTATAATGCAAAAATGCAGAAAGATATTTGAGCCAAAGATGCCACAGATAATTTCCATGGAAAACGCTTCAGAGTGCTGTCTGGAATTTTACAAGCCTCGGTCATATCCTTTCTTAAGCTCCTGTTCTATAATCCATGAGAATTGAGAAGTCCCATTGAAAATCTGATCATGTTTGCCAAATCTGGTACCATGTCAGTATACAGAAGATACAAAATATGTGCAACCACCACAGTATCTGACCTCTACCAGGCTCCAAAAGCGAATTGCAATCATGACACGGATATTGCATTTGGAAGAATCCGCGGCTGATCAACTTGCAGTCTTTTTAGGTCATGGCATTTGTATGCACTGGCAGTGCTGTCATCATAAAGTGCAAACCATAGAGCAGGATGCTTTATGAATTCAGAGTGGAGTGGGCCTTCGATACATTTGAAATATTAGCAATATGTTTGTCCCCTGTGCCTCCGTGCCTTTGACCTGTTGAGGCACTTCACACAACTTCGGGTTTCTTTGTTATGACGTTCAGGAAGTTTCCTTGCCACATTGAACGGCTTGATCAATTTGGGATTAGTCTAATAAAACTGAAGATGATCTAATTAAATCTGTAAAGCTGCTTTGTGAAAAATATCCATTGTAAAAAGTCCTACAGAAATAAAGCTGACTTGACTTTCAATAATAAATACCAAAGCAGTATTTCAAGTCCCTTTCTGCTTGAAATGGATGCTTATCAGAGGCAGCCATAGTCACTTTTTGGGACTTTTTGGGATGCTGTAATGTAAATATAAAGATTGTTTTCAGAAGAAAACTGCATGCAAATGCAACATGAATATGTCAGATATATACTGGAAACATGAGTGAATGATGAGTAGGACTGTGGTGGCCTAGTGGTTAAGAAGGTGGCCTGCTATGGTTCAGATGGTCCAGAGTTCACAATCCCACCTCTGCCACAGTTGGGTCCCTGAGCAAGGCCCTTAACCCACAACAGCTTGGAATCTAAGAGTGTATTAATTATAAGTCGCTTTGGATAAGAGTGTCTGGTAAACGAGTGATTGAAACAGCTAATACTTTTGTTTGATGGAAGCCAAAAACATATCTATAAAACATATCCATATTTATCCCAGGCATTGGTCTTTGAAAACAAGCCCTCTTTCATTGTTGCCATTACATTTCATTTCGATGGCGACTGGCATTAAGGTCATGATTCTGTGCAAGCCAGCCAAGTTCTCCTTTGAAGTTGGCAAGCGATTGTTTAGAAGGGCAGGACATAAATTGTGATAATGAAATTAGTTGTTGGTGGAAGCCAATGTGCCATATTGTGTCGCTGCAGCGTTTAGTACAATCCACTTGACTGCAACTGTTTATCTATAGAGATTCCACGCCTGTGTGCTCAATATTATGAGTCTCTTAGCTTGGGGGTGGCTGATATGACAGTAATCAGTAATTAGAAGGGATATCTATATACTTTGGACATATGCTGCGATATTTTAATCACAATACAATCTGTTCCTGTAAAGATACAATGGAATGAACTGTCTGAAATGCATTCTCTAAAACGTACTAATGCAGGCACACATCTAAGTTCAGGTGCCATGTTTGCATGTACATGCCGGCCACTGTGCTGTAGAATAGGGTTGTCTGAATAATAGAGGAAGAGCTACAGCTAGAAAGAGAATGGGGTGCAGATTGTCATGGTGACTGGGAGGTTAATGGATGTACCGAGAAACATCGGGTTAAAATCACTCCATCTCTTGGAAATTTCACAAGAGCAGCCTGAAAGTTTGCCCTCGAACAGCCCAGCTGAAGCTCAATTTGTGACTCACTGGCTCAGTGGCTCAATCATTGTTTAACCCCCACCCCACCTCTGAGCCTCCCATCAACCAATGTCCAACTGTTCACAAGCCTCCCATCTGTCATCCATCAATTTACACAGCATCCCTCACTCAAGCTCCGCTTAACCTCAGCAATCGGCGTCCAAACCTCCCTGTTTTCTCTCTACAGTACAAGTCCATATACAGTATACAGCCAAAGGTTTGTGGAAAGCCAAAACTGCCATCAAGTAGTAGCGGTAATAGTCTGTACTTACTGTACTTAGGTTATGTACTCCATTGCTGCTACATCAGATTTTATTGTTTGAGACAGCTTTCAACCAGGTTTTAAAACACCACTGTGATTTCGGGTAGTGATGGAGGACATTAATTGTTACCAATTATTTTTTTTATAATTTTGTAATGTAGTGTTTGAAAAAACAATTTCTGCAGTGACCCCATTTGTAGATAAGAATATTTCAGACACCATCCCCAACACACACACACACACACACACACACACACACACATAGACGTTTTTTGAGTCCAAGCCTCATTGTAATTTGTTTTAAGCATTGTAATTCATACAAAGTTCAGCACGGTGGCCCGGGGGGGTAGCATCGCTGCATCACAGCAAGTAGGTCCCGGGTTCAATACCAGGGTGAGTGTCCTTTCTGTGTGGAGTCTGCATGTCCTCCCCTTGTTTGCGTGGGTGTACTCTGGGTACTCCTCTACTCTCGAGGACGTAATGGTCCGCCCGACGAATCGGTGGTGTGGTGTTAAGTAATGGCTAAAACAACGCGTCTGATCACTGAAGGTGATCAAGGTGAATTCATTCAAATTGAAAATAAAGTGACAAATCACTTTGACAGTGGAATTATTAAAAGTGGTGGACATACACCCACATTAAAACCCCTCCACCCACTTTGAGAAACAAAACTTCATGGACTGAATTAATGAACTGACTTGTTACAGATTTGGAAAGCTTTGAAAGTGGCATGTACGTGGAGATTTGAAGTCTAAAGTATATGCTTCATATTATGAACTCATTCTTCCTCTTTCATTTATATTTATATTTATAGCGTTTAGCTCTTATCCAGAGCGATTTACAAGTAATACAGCCTTACAATCCAAGAAATTGTGGGTTAAGGTTCTTGCTCAGGGACCCAACTGTGGCAGAGGTGGGATTTGAACCCTGGACCTTCTGTCCAGTACCTTAACCACTAAGCCACCACAGTCCCACAATTTAATTTAATTGGTGACAGCATTAGTTGTGTCTTGTTCAGCGAATGAGTAAACGAGTGGACAAAGGCGTCTTGGTGTTTTGTCTCGCATAATATTGGCCATAGGGTAGTATTTTAGTATTGCATTGTGCTAGATAGTCCTGTAAACATAAAATCACCCTTGTGTCAGGCTTTAAAGTGATTTTGGATTTTTTAAAGAGAGTTATATATAGACAGGGGAAGAAAGATGAAGATATATCGGTCTGATATTGTGACTGGGTGGTTAATGGATGGACTGACAGCCAGACAGAATTGATTAAAATCACTTACTCTGTTGGACATTTCACAAGGGCAGCTTTAATGTTTGCCCTTTCCTGACCTTGCAGAAGCTCCATTAACAACTCACTGGCTACCAGCTCCACCACTGAGCCTCCTATCATCTAATGTTCAACTCTTCACAAACCTTCCATCTCTCACTCAGGTTCTGTTTCACTCAAAAATACGAAGCCTGAATTCACTGAGCACTTCATAAGGAACACCTGGTCACCTGTTCGTTCTGCAATGATCTAATCACCCAACCGTGAGGCACCAGTGTGCGGAAAGTCATGCAGATAAAGGCCATCGACTCCAGGTGATTATAATGAGAACCATCAGAATGAGGTGAAATATGATCTGAGTGAATTTGACCATGGCATGATTGGTGGCTCCAGATGGGCTGGTTTGACTGTTTCTATAACTGCTGAGATCCAGGGATTCTCACACACAGCCGTCACAGAATTCAGAACAGTACAGAAAACAGAAAAAAAGAACAGACTCATGATGTCAGTGTTGACCAGAAAACAGCACATTGTATTTTGAGGCAGATGAGTTACAAAATCAAAAGCCCATGTCGAATCCACTTGTGTCAACAGAAAGCTGAGGCTTTAGTGAGCACTTTTAACCATTATTACAACTATGAATTTCATGTTTTCACACTTTAGGAACTGGGGACAACTGTAGTTCTTAACGTCATTTATATGTGGAGGCTTTATATATATATATGAAACCATATGTCAATATATGGTGACACAATTAAAACAAGTAAACAGAAAGTGCAGGACAGATCACCAGCTGTCGTAACTCTGTATTGCAGCCCAGCAAACACTGAAAATTCATATAGAAATAGATTAAAAGGGGCAAAAGTGCACAAGCACAGAGGAACAATCCAGAGGCTACACACACTTGCCAGCCACGGGCTCAGTCGTGTACACTGAATGCATCCAACCTTAATATGGCATGTCCGCACGAGCCAACCAAAGAGAGCTCTCTCCTTTGGTACGTAATGCTCTTACTGCCATCTGGTGGTGACGTAACCCACTACATAATCCGTTCGTGCTGGAGCCATGGTTTGGATCTCCAGTATGTAACGTGATGATATGATATTAAAATATATCGGGGTGTTTTTGGTTGCTGTTAGAATAAAAGTAAAAAAAATGGGGGACTCGTCCCACTGGGCGCCCTAAAGCTCTGATCCTAGAATCGGCCTTGCTGTTGTGCAATTAAAAATAGCTTGACTTTTTCAATTTTATTTGAAACCTTTTAAATAAAAGTTCTTTAAATTCGTTGCCACTGTTGCAATAGCACATTTTCTAAAACTCATATTTCTTTTAATTGCAGGGGTCTACATTTTTTTTACTTCAGAAATATAAATATAATGTCACATTGTCTAAATGTAACATATTGTCACGCTGCAATAGATGATTTTGTTTCAAATGTAAATCCTCTGTTTCTAGATATTTCATTTACCTGCAGAAGACTAAAGTTAAATGTTGTTGTTTAAAAGCTTATACAAGGAAATGCGCATTGTTTACGCAAAAATGAATAAAAGGGTGTGTCTTTTCAGATGGCTTATGGTAAAAAATCCAGTCAGGAATTGTAAGAAAAAATGAATCGTGAACTCGCTGTTGAGAGTGAATTGAATTGTGAGCAGAGTGTATCGATACGGCACTATTCATCAATGACGTCCATAAGAATTAAGGCCATTCTAAAATCCTGAGGATGTGTGGAACCACCAGAGCTTTTGCTTTGCTGTAAAGCTTTCCTGGATGCTGATGGATACCATAGCTGCGAGGCCTCAGGTTCATTTGCAGTTTTGTTTACAGTTTGTTGTTTTATGTTCTGATTTGTTTAGGGCTCTGTTATATTTTACATTGGAGGGAGATGTTTGTTTTTTATATCTTTCTTTGTTTTTGGTGCATTGTGTATAGTTTCTATGAATCATTCTGGTATTGCCTGTGAGATCATTGGTTTGGTTCCAAAGCCTGGTATTAATGTTTATTGTGTCTATTTTTTTTACAATGTGAGTCAAAAGTCACAGGAAACGTCCTGAGATGCTTTGTGGACTTTTCACAATGGCTGCCAAAACCACTATTGAGGCTTCTTTGGTTCTTCAGACGACCACAGGATGGCTTGTCGTCAACACAGTCCCGGTTTCTCTGTATTTGGAGTGATGTAACAGTGCTGTCGGTTGTTGAAGTCTGTGCCTTTGATACAGCGGCTGCATTCTGGATATCAGAATCATCAATTCCATCTTCAGTTACCTGGTACTAACAACACATTTTCTATGTTGATTACTCTTGAACCACAAGAGAGATTGCAAATCCGATTGCAGCAATCGATTTCTGAGCCAATTCTAGTTTTCTTTGATCCAATATGGCAGCTATTAAGATGGCGAACATGTCCCGGGCATAGTATAAAACATAGCCCCAACCCCAATTACTTGCTGAGGAATTTAGATATGTCATCTTTCCTTTTGTTTCTGAAATACGACTCCCTTGGGGCCTCCACCTTTCCTCCTGCTCTATGCTTGTGATGGTAACTTGTGCAGTAAGTGTACTTGAGTGGTGTGTACTTTCTTTGTGTGTGATTGTAGCTGTATATGGTTGGGGTTTGGGAGGGCTCAGAGTAGTGGTAATTATTTATCGGATGGCCAATTACCTTTCTCTGTGGAGAAACTCTCACGGGCCGGTACAACTGATTCGCTTTTGTTCTTCTCTTTGTATTGAGCACTTAGTGTTGGTTGCCGAATTTCTACTCTAAACATGGACTTTTCTTATAGTTGCTAAAACTGGGAACTTAATAGACTGACTAAGCATTATTATAGTGTTCTGATTTATGGACCAATATCAAGGTTGATGGTCAAGTATTGCTCATTATCACCACATCTTTTCAGTGTTTCCTGGAGTAAAATTCTCCAGTAAATAATTTAATCCAGGAACATGAGTCACACAGGCAACAAAGTACTATTTGTGACTTTTTGTGTTGTTGCGATATGTTCCTCTACTTGATGTCAAAACAATCTGCCAATAATTCAAATGTTGCAGTTCGCTTCAAGGTATGTTTCATCAATAGAGTATATTCAGACAGTTGTTTGGTGTCATTTTTGCTATGAAGTGAATTGGATGAACATCCCACAAGTGTGTTGCTTCCATCACTTTTTGACATGGGTAGTAGGGGTGTGCCATATCATATCATTCACAATAATACCAGTACACATTTTTAGATTATATAAAACATCCATATTACTGTCTTTACATTATGACGTATTGTATTTACAGAGTATGACTTACTTGGGCAGAGCAACAGACATGGCAGAAAGTGGGTTGTATGGAGGTGGAGACTGTCCCAAAAAGGGGAGTGACTTCGGTAGTGTGGAGGTTGTTTTGGTACAAGATAACAGATGTACAACAAACTACAAAGCTATGCAAAAGGTCTGTAACAACAAATCTAATGTTTCACCACCACAATTAGAAGCACGTAGCCGAGTACGAGGAAAGTCAGGTATTTTAAAGTACAAAATATTTTTTTGCTGCAATTGTATGTTGTTGAAATATATCGCTGCCGCAAAAGTACCTTAAAATATTGTCATATTATTTTAGGGCCATAGCACCCATCCCTAATGGGTAGTAGTTGTATTGCTGGGTACCAAAATACTTTCTTCCACATATTAACCCCACCTTTTCCTGTTCAGGGTCATGGGGCCCCTTGACAGCCATCCTTGGAGAACACCAGGTACAGATATGCCCCGGATGGGATGCCAGGCTATTGCAGGGTTACCAAAACAGATGACACTAATGACTGTAAACCAGGTGATCACAGTACACAAACATCTCAAACGGTGAAAATAAAATGAGATCTTGTATTTGTGCTGCTGGACTATTGTGAACTTTTGCCAGTGATAAAAACCTTACTGACCAGTCACCATCCCTTCGGGTGTTGGCACACCATCAATAAAGTCTACAGTGTATAACCATGCTTGAATAGTATGTCACTTTTAGCCTCAATAGCTAATTGCAGCTGAAACATGGTTACACTGATACATAATCAAACCAGGCAAATTTAGTCTAATCAATTAAGCTAAGGCATGTCTTTGGACTGTGGGAAGAAATCGGCGTTAACCCAGTGCCTAATGAAAAGGCAAGCCTTCTTTGGATTAGAGGTATTCTGGCTCTAATCACTCTGAATGTTTGAATTTCTTTAATTACTTAAAAGTAATAAATGCATTCTGCTGAACCCTATACGGTCTTAGAAAGTCAAGAAAAAGTCAAGCCATTTGAGCAAGCATAATACACTGCTCACAAATGAGAGGATATTTCATTTAATTATCTCCCAATTTGATACCTGTACATTTAATTCCGCAAAATTAATAGCATTGCAGTTTACCAGTAACTATAGTCTGTTTATTTATGCAAGCGGATTACAGAGCGAGACAAGAGCTGAAAAGCATTTACTTTTTATTCAGTACAAGAGTAACCATGAACCACTGAGCTGCCATTCTTCTTGCTCTTTTAGCATTCATTGTGTAGGGTTGAGCCCCTCCATTCTGTTCCAACTATCAGACTCTGAACTACAGTGAACTATGCCCCAATAGTACAGCAGTATCACAGTGAAAGTACCCAGAGCAGGCATCTGAGAGAGGGGTAGGGTGGGGTGTGTACTATTTTGTTTAAGTGCTACAACAGATTGTACATACAAGCACATTAACAATGTGATTAACAGTTCTAGAAGTATAACATGTCAGACAGGCAAGTCTATAACAGCCTCACACACACAGCTAAAGAGCTGACAAAGCCAGACCAAACAAAAAAAAAAAAAAAATCTGCAACTCACTCCAAAAGCAGAGACTGGAAAGGACAGGTGGAAGCTAAACATTTTCTCCAAAACCTTCAGGGTGGGAAATGAACACAAGGTACTGAAGGAATTAAAATCTTTGGATGTCTTCTAAAGCCCTGATTGTGCAGTTCAATTCCCTGCCGCAACAGCTGGTTCTTTGGTCTCCCTGTTCTTTCTGACCTCCTCCAGCTTCTTGTCCTAAAAACAAAACAAAATAAGAAACTCAAACAAACAGGGAACAAACACAAGTAAACCTAAATACAGGAGAAAACGGTGGACCTTCTCCTTGAATTTCTCGTTCATGGCTGCCATAATTGCTGTGCGGTTCTCCTTGTTTGCTTCCATCTTCTGCTGAAGCTTCTCTTCTGCCATTTTGCTGAAGTTGTTGTTCTCTTCCAGGGCTTTCTGCTGCACCTCCTTTTCATGCTCGCGCTTTTCAGCTAAGTGCTTCAGAACCTCCGCATTATGCGACTGTAAGGGTTATAATTCATTAGAAATCTTAATAATTAAAAAAGATTTTTTATTTATACATGTATGTGAGCAGTGTATTAAAACTGCAATCTTTTTTTCATATATGTAAAATAAAAAAGTATAGATAATTTATTGGTATAATTTACTGAAGTAACTCCATCATATAGTTATTAGGACATGTACCTCCAATAACTTCAACTTCAGGCTTGATCAATTTGGGATTTGCCTTTTAAGATAATATATTATAAAGCTGCTTTGAAACAATGAACCACTGTTTATATTTTTAAAAAATACATTTAAAAAGGGCTACATAAATTAGACTTCACATGACACACTGACTGACATTGAACACTCACACTTTAGATCTTAGTCATCATCCCCAATATTGAAGGAATCCCCAGAAATCAATCCATTCATGGTGAACTCAATAGTTAACCACTGAATAAACTTAAAATAGGGCTGCATTTACAAGCAGGAAGCAAACAAACATTTTTTTTACTTCTCTTATCATCTTGGCCATCATTCAATCAGAGTGGGTTAGGAGATTTAGTACAGTGGAACCATGCATTTCTGTGTTTTATTGCCCTGAACCTTTTCCGTCCACACCATAGGATTCCTACCTTGCGTCGCTCCTCAGCAGCTTCTAATTTCTTCTGGATCTCCTCCAAAGACAGGTCTCTCTTCTTCGGGGGAGAAAGGGGAAAGTCACCTTTTGAGTCCAGGGTTGGGCTTCCCAGAATGACCTCAAAGGCCTGGCCAGACACACGCTTGTCCAGTTCCTTTACTTGGATATCTAGAGCCAGGTGAAGAAAACAGTAGAATCCCTAAACACACCGCTCAGAAATATTAGGGGATATTTCATTACAGATATTCCCTCATTTTTGTGAAGGTATATTGCAAAGTGTTGAGTCAATAAAACAGCCAAGAGTAATTGTAATTGCCAATTTACAGCCAGCTGTGTTTCTCTGACCATTTCCTGGCTAGTACTCTTAATTTTGCATTTACACCATTTAGCTGAAGCCCTTACCCAGAGAAAACGATACAATCTTTATTGTGAATAAAGTGATGGGACTTTAACCCTGGACCCTCAGTCCATATTCCAGCACCATTAACACTAGGCCATCACAGTCCCAAGTATCCATATGCATTTATGTTACCATATAGTACTTAGTTCTTGCATTGTAGTACATGAGAATCCAGCACTATACATTTTACAGCAAGTGTAGGATTACATTTTGCCATGGGTTAATTAGATTAGGTCTCATATGTCCAATATTTCTTGGCATTTCGCACATTTTTTCTTATGTCCAGCTTCATGCCCCGTTTGTCTGTTCTAATGTAGATGGCTATGGTCGTTTTTAAAACTGATCAGTTAATGAGAAACAAGAGCACATGCAGTAAACAGAGCAAGTCTTTTCTTACCACCAGAGGACGCCATTGAATAACAGGAGCAGAAGGCTTCTGAGAAAGAACAAAAAAAATCTAATGAGAGATGGAAGAGAAATAACCTACACTTTCATACAGGTAATGTGACATTTAACTATTGGGCTTGTGCAAGAGCACAAGTATTTACTACACAATCACATGTATTAAACAATGCATTTCTTGCACTGCAAATACTGAGAATTTTACCAACCACAGGGAATTGAACTCGACCAAAAAAAACCCAGATCACATTATATTCACCTTACTTTAAATGAGTGTTAGGTACAGAACATGTAAAGGTGATTTGTTCAATAATAAATTGCTACTTTGCATTATTGTATAAAAGCAATTCCAGTGGAGTTTGGACACAAACGATGTGCTGGTATGACAGTGTGGAGCCTCAAATCTTCTCAACAGAGGGGGCACTGCAGAAAGTTTGGAAACCAGTGCTACGCAGGATACCGTCCTCAGGTCAAGACCATTTGGATCAAGCTTCTTCAGACTGTAGAAGGGTCAAGTTAATATCCCGATTAAGCTGCTTGCCACAGTAGCCTGTATAGATGGTTCTAGTTTTTCCTGATTTTTAATACTACATACACAACACCAGTATTTTTCAGGTTATATTCTAAAAGAGTGTCAAACAGAACCAACTCACTAAACAGTGAAATCTGGTCATTATACCATTGGTAAAACAATGGTTATGCACAGTACTGTACTTTTGCACTGTGAACTAACGTGTTTACAGGACACATTGCACTACAAACTCGCTCACCCTTCATGAATTCTCGGTCCAGATGCAAAAGCGTTATTACGACAGTTTATTAGGGCCACATTACAATAGTGAATTCAAGAAAACAGCACAGAGAGAATAATTGATATGCCTGTTGTCAGCCACTGCCCGAGTTCTGCTTCAACAAGCGAGATCATTCATTTTTGTGAGCAGCATTAAATCCCCAACATCAGATCAATCAGGCACCGTTTTCCAGACTGACCATAACACGACTTTCCCGGTTACATTCTCAAAATATTACAACTTTATACTCTTACTTCATTCTCAAAGTCACCCGTTTATCTTTTTGTAAAGCACCGTGGCACATTACAACTATGGAAAACAATCACATACTCATACTATCCAATCAACATATAGGGCTTAATTAGAAGCATACACAAACGTGGCCACAGGCACGAGTCTAATCTGAACATCTTAATCCACTGCATTAACCCAATGGGAACTAAAAGAGCAACAGACCCACAGGTGTGCAGTTCTCCCAAGTAATGAAAAGTCACAGCCACGGGCCGTGTTCCAAATCGCAGAACGCTTCCGCACTCAGCAGCATGCCACCTATTTAGTACGTAGGCGTGCGGTTTGGAACGCTACCTACAGCCGCCCTGACTTGCAACGAAAGTTTGGCGCGCATCATGCGAACATAGAAAAAACCCAGTCAAAGCTTCGCACGTCCTCGGGGGTGAAAACCGAAAAAGGCGCGCGGGAGCATGTTGTTCTTCCGCCCGAATAACGACTACATACCTGCTGCGTGTTTCAAAACACAAACAACGACTTGCTATTTCAAAACTACCATGCAGGTGTAAGCGTCAAGTTGCTGAATAGGTCGGCTGGCTTTTATCTGGTGATTTTACGGGTAGAAGCCATTATGCAAACGCAGTTGCTTGTCTACTGGCTGCAGCTGCAAACAAAGACCGCGTGCACCTACGCGCGTGTTTACCACATACTCACTCACTCACGTTGAGCAAGAAAACAGTCATCCAAACAGTGTTGCGTTTAATCTCAAACTGTTTATTTAATCACCAGCTCGACTCCAGGGAGCTGTAGGACAGGATTAGTATAGCGCATTATATTAATTAAGTAGTCTAACTGAAATGGCCAAGTACTAGTTAATAAGCGAAACTTTACTATAGTTTACTAGCTAAGTAAACCAAGTTTGCTCGAGGCGCTGCTCCGACAATATACATAAACAGTTATTCTCTGTATGTATTAGGACAAATATGCATCAAAAACACTCATAGATAACGCTGGAAAACTTAAGCACCAAAGCAACCATACAAGTAGAAGCACCGATAGGCTTCAACAATTTAGGTTAACAATGAAACCTGGCTTCGAAACACTGGTGAACAAAAGGCCAGGTTAATTACCACTCGTTGTGGGACCTAAACTTTGGCTATACTGATTTGTAGACTGTGCACTAACCAGAGCTTCACGAGACCAAAACAAACGTTATATCGCCGAAAATCTTCATAACCAGCCTATACAGTAGATTTTAAATAGTAAACATAAAACTATTATGGACCAAGATATAAACAATATACAATGGCACTTGCCTACTATTGTAGTCGACTAAACGCCTTAAATGCAAATAAACATTTAGTTTTTAGTCTAAATCTTTTTAGTCACGTCGTTGCACCTACCTTAACACCAATCAAATTCAAACTCCAGCACACCCAGTCTCGCGCCGAGTTAGTTCCACAAGCCTCTAGTTCCCGCATAAGAAGAGCAAATGGAATGTCGTCACTCGCCACTCTGCTTTCCTATTGGCTGCTTGATTTCGGACCAAGCGCTTCTGGGAAATGTATTTGTTTACAGCTACGAGCTAAAGACGAATCAAATTATCCCAAAATACAGTTACCAACCACAGATTAAATAAAGGAACGTTCTGTGAAACAAGCATGACGTAGACCGAAATGGAAGTTTATTAGTATTTATAGTACAATCTTTTTAAAGTTACTCCTTCGGTTACTAATTACAGTACTGTAGTTTACTTTACATTGTTAAAAATGCAATATTAAAAGACAATATGGAAACATTTTGTACAGAACAGTACTGTATAGTATAGTAATTCTTATCTTTGTATCTTTTATCACATTTGAAACCCTTACCCTTGTTCTCTTCAAAATACAATTTCCTCTCCTAGGGTAGCAGCAAGAATTAAAAAGATTTCTTGACAGATCAAACAAATGCAGCCAAACCAACAAACTGAAATTTTTTATCTGGGTCTCAAGCCCAGATAAAATGCCACGTTTGCAGTAGGAAGAGCATAAAACCGCCACACTTTAACTGGTCCTCGATTAATATATTTTTTTTATAGAATTCTGTTTCAGTGCTCGGCCACTTACTTGGCACTCAACCATCACACTAAAACCACAGATATAATCATAAT